>JZKD02S2270072.1:6646-25874 GCA_000966675.3 Picea glauca | reverse complement strand
GAGAAATCCTACACAAGTGGGGTATCCCAGGTGACCATAGGGGGGAAATGAGATGGAAAGTGGAGTAATGAAAGGTGATGCCCCTATAGGTCAAGCTAAGAAATGGAAGATGGCTTGGAAAGGAGTCTTGGTGATGGTAAATAGTTGCTAGAGCCTTGAGTATCTATAGAAGAGAATTGTACCTGCCCGAGACAAGAGAAAAAACAAATATACAAGCCCAAAAATGAAGTGGACAAGCAAGAAAAGCTTGCTGTCCTATATTGCAGCAGTAAACAGAAATATATATCAACAAGAACAATAACTAGTTACTGCAGATTTAACCATCGAAATTGTCAAATAATTATTGGACAATGAAGTACTAAAACAATAGATAACTTTCCAATACTTAAGCATGAACTTTGACAGTAAATTAGGGCTGCCAAATGAAGTTATCAATAAAGTGTTAGGGCAGCATTATCGCTGTAACAAACAATTGCTACAACAACAAGTTCCAACTATAAAAATAAACAAGTAAATCGTCAAAAAGATAGCCAATAACCAATAGAACAGTAATCTAGGTTTAGAAGTCAATTTCCACGGTTGAAAAGTGAGTAAATGATGTAAGAAAGTGAGGTTTTCTGCAGCCCTAATGGCTGTAGCATTAAATTTATTGCAGCAATGAAATCCTTGGCTAAAAGAGGACACTCTTAGGGCACAAGAAAGCTTATAACATGTAGAAAATAATCCAACTTGAATAATTGCAATATCTCTTAAAATCACGTATTCCAATGCAAGAATATTGGATCTCCAATGCAATTTAGACTCGTGCTTTATCTATTGGGTTATGGAGTCTCTTGTATAAGAGCTAGGGTTTGCAACTTATCTAGGGGTGTAATCCCTTTTACTTCCTAGAGCATGCAAAACCTAGGAGGGTGTAAGCCCTTTTACTCCTCCTAGCAACCTTTGCAAAATAGCTTATCCAAGACAATAGTGGTAGATCCTAGTGGAGGGTGTATGCCCTTATACTCCTCCAAGAATTAAGCAAGATCAACCTTGCAACCAAGCAAGAAACAATACAAAGCATAAATTCCTTACCTAGTCCAAGCATTAACAAGGTAAAATCTTCCTTACCAAGAATATTCCACCACAAATGTATGAACAAGCATCAAGAGAGATGGCACACCACTTTAGCTCCACAATACAAGTTTTAAGCATCCAAATAACACCAAAGAGAGAGAGAGGGAGATGCGATTTGCCCAAGAGGGGCGAAAATTTAAGCCTAGTATCTCTCACTCAAGAGAGAATGAGTTATGATAAAATGAAATGAAAATGATCCTTATTTATACAAAAACTCCTAAAAAGTGTTTGTCCACATAGATTAGGGTAAACCACAAAATAAGGGAGCCATTCCCCCTTTATTTTTTCCCTTTACAAAGTAAATTTAATTTTAACTTTAAAAATGCACAAAAGAAACCCTAACTATGACGTCAACCCCTTCTAGGGTGACATCTTGTCACTTTAGCAAGTCGTTGAGAAAGAGAGAGGAAGTCGTTGGGCCTCCTAAGGCCTCCCTCTCATGCGCTAGGCCTCTCTTCATGGTGCAAGGGATCCTCCTCATCCAAACGTGCCAAGTGTCCATCAAACATCGCATCACCACCAAAACCCTAGCCTTAGGGTGACATCAAGCCCTCCAAGATGATGTCTTAGCTTCCAAAGCCAAATCGTTGGTCTTGTAGGGGCTAGGTGATGTCCTCCAAGGTGTCTTCCTTTGCCCCCAAAGGCAACGTTCATCTTCGGTATTGCCCCAAGGTCTGGGCCATGGCATCCAACTGGTGGGCTTCCTTCCCCAATGAAGGCCCAAGCTGGGCTTGTTTCTCCAAAACATCCATCAACAAGGTCATGCGAAAACAGACAAGTGCACCCTCCAAGGATATCAAGTCAAAGCATCATGGCAAGTAAAATCACTTTTAATATAAGAGCCACCTAAGCATGGACATCAAAAACTACCTCATCAAATCAAACAAATGCTCAAATACCCTATGCAATTTGCCAAGTTTAGGTATGGGAGGGTTGACAAGGTGACCTGTTATCCACCAGTTTGCACAAGCTAGATTTCCTAATGAGCCGCCAAAGATTGAGCAGTCAGTGCTGATATGACAAAGTTCAGAGTTTAGTCGATCTTTCAAAAGACCACCTTTTTCCACATTTCCACCATTGTAATAAATGACCCGAGTATGAGATATTGTAAAAGACTATTGTCCACCTAAGGCCTAGGTACGAGCATGTACTCTAGAGTGTTTTTTTCACTTGTTAATTATTTTTTCTGCCTGCCTTTGTGGGCGATTAAATAATTTCTAAGTTTTTTCACTCAGAAGACTGACTCCAGAGCTGGAATATGTGCTGGTGGTTAGGCCTTGGCATGGAAAACCAATGCCTAGTGTCTGAATGTATATGAGCTCATACTAGGTCATCTTGATTGAGTCTTATGGAAATTGTGGCTAGGTTTGATAGGTTTTTTTTAATGTTTCAGTGAATTAATTAAATTCCCACAAAAATGGAATTTTTTAATTCTAAGTCAATAAATTGTAAAAATATTGCATCAAACATTATCAGATGCCATATTTATAATCGTTTTCCAGTCTAGAGTATCATGTAAACCCTTATTTCCTTTCTTTCGAGACAAAAAAGTGATTATTATCACTAAAAAATGAAAATTACTCGAAAATTATGGAAAATGGGTAATTTAATTCATTTCCTATTTTTTAGGAGAACTGGGGAACATGTTGGAAACATGTTTTTCCTATGTCCCTAGTTGACCGAGGACCAAGGCGAGTTTAGCATACATGAGGGCGACTTCACTGAGGGTTAAGGGCGTGGAGGAGATCCCAAGATAGGGACTCGACCCCACTAGCTTAGGTCGCGCATCCTAAAGGGATGGCATGCATCCCAATGCTCCCATACATCCTCACACTCCCACTTCACTCCCTCACCACTCCACTCCACCTCACTCATCCTCACTTCACTCACCCTACACTCCCCCGTCACCCTACTCCACTCCACACATCTCCCTATCAACTCATGTGCCACTCCTTACTAAGTGCGCCACTCCCTAACCCTCACGCATCCCTCTTTGGAGTTGTCACCATATTTGCTATTTAAGCAAGCATACCCCTCTCCATTTGTTAGTGTTGGAGCGTTGGGAAGAAAGACCTATTGTTGTATCATTGTATCATTTCTAAGTTGAATAAAGAAGACTTTGGAGTTCCATTGGTGTTGATGCTATGTGTGGATGCTTGAATCTTATGCTATAGTTGTGAGGTAATCTGTATTGTTGCTTCAATTTTGTAATTCCATTGTAAAGGCTTTGAAAGTATGCTGTCATACAATAGAGTGAGGTAAATCTAGTTTGATTAATCTCATTTCTTTTCTTATAAATCACAAACTTTTATATTGCATGTCTCTTTTTCGGTCAAAATAACATGCATATCTAAGTTTCTGTTTTATGCAGGAGAGACCTTTGTTAACAGTGTTTGTAGGGTTGAAGTATATTGTTTGCAGGTTCTTCAAGCTTGGAGGATTGATGGTTGTAGCTTCAATTTTCATTTATCCAAGATCTTCAAGGAATAGAGCTCCTTCTACTCTTCATCAAGGACTCCATAGCCCACATTTTTCAATTCTTGGAAAAGAAAAAGGAGTTTCTTCTTTTCTCCCTCTCACATTCTTCAAAGTTATTTGGTTACTTCTTTCATGCAAGCTTGAGAAGCTAGTTTCAAATTACAAATTTTAATTTAGTGTCATTTCGCTTGCAAAGTATCTAGATCTAGACATTCTTTTATCTATCTAAAGCTAGATCTAGTTAAGAAAAACTCCTTTATTGCTAGTTCCTTTTTTGTAAAATTTAAAGGCTTGAAGGTGCATGATTAATAGAGCTTCATTTCTGTTATTTGGCAAGGTCAAAGTGCTTTCATTTGCTGTCCTAAAAGGCAGCCCCAAAATCTCTAAAAATTTCAAGTTTTAGTATAACTTTTACTCAGTCATTTTTTTGCTTTTTCTCTATAAGATTTGACATACTCCCTAAGCTGTCCCAAAGTGATTTTGGGCATCTTTTGGAGTATTTTGTTTGCTGTTTTTTGCAGGACATTGGACAGCCAAGGGAAGATTCCGTCGATTTTTGGTGAAATCGGGACTTTCGGAGCATCCGAGGGTTTCCGTCTTCATCAAAGAAGCATCTCTTGTTATTTATTTCTTGCATTTTCAAGATCCAAAGCTTATAAGGATCCAATTTCTCAAGGAGAAACTTAAAGAGAACTTAGTTCTCACTATAATAGATGTGATAAAAGCGGACCCTTTTGTGCCCGGTTTCTCCATCTCCATTAGGGGGATTTGTGTGTCGTGGTTTGGCTTTCTTTCTGTTGGTGCATGTTTAATCTTTCGATTTTAAACACACATACGAGTTAAGCAAATCTAACACACAATAACACTCACATTTCACATCCATGTTTAAAAAGTACTCTCAAATCTTTATGCATGTTTAGTTTAGAGTTCCTTATTTACTATCTGCAATAAGCCTTGCAATTACTCATTTTCCAAGTATCTTGCAAGTTTTCTTTTCAGTTACAAAGCAGGTTGCAAAGTTTATTTCTTTCAGTTGTGCAAAGTAAGTGAACCTTGTTTGTAGTTTAATTAGGAAAAACCTCGAAAGTTGTTAGCTCAATGCACGGGAAAACGCCTAAGGGTAATCTGTGAAGTAAGGCGGGCCCTCTCGAGACCTAGTTTTCCCACCTGTTTTGGCCATCCGACGCCCTTAGTGAGCTTACTGGTGAGACCTCTTGGGTTTCGGTAAGCTCTCCGCAAGTTTCCAAACAAAGAGCTAGCCTCTAAAGAGGTCACATTTATCTCATTAACTTACTTTAATTTATCTTAGTAAAACAATCGATCAACACTTGCCCACGACTCCTTTTAAGGCACTGGTATAACTGGTTTATCTTTATGTGAACAATCTTCTACATTCATGCAATTGTCTAACTTATATTGTTAAATCTTGCAAATCTTGTATCCTTTTCAATATATGCATGCTTATGGACAAGTACTTTATGTGATTATCTCAAATGATGATGAATGTTAAATGTTGAATGCTTTGTTTTATTTTAAGCAATAAACTCCTAGAAGTAACTCTTTTGCTTTCTTAGTTAAAAAGAGCCTTAGATTATTTTCATAGGGACTACCCCCCTTGGCTTTGCTAGGAGTTGGTCTAGACGGAGGAGTTGAGGATCAAGTGGCAACACTTTGACACGAAACTTGCCCCCAAGGACACACCAAGTGGATTGAAGGTTTCTTCCACGTTACCCCAGGTGTGTATAAGGCGACAACATGACCTATTGGGTAAATCAGTCCTTAAGTCAAGTAGTGTTTCCTAGGTGGAAGCCTCTCTAAGTCGTGGAGAAGATGAAGTGGATGGGAGTAAGACTTTTGGGCATGGGGTTCATGACATACAAGGGTTCGTATTGTCTCATTTATGGGTGCCTTTGTATAGGGTGTGTTGCACCTTCGTTTTCAATGCATCCTTTTTCCAAGCCCATTTATTGCCATTAATTATTTAGAATGTTTCTAGGTTGAAGCCAAGGTGGGACTTCTACCTAAGCATGAAAAACATTGACCACCTTGACTCTACCCTGGTCACACCATGCTTCCCCAAGTTGAAGATAATGTGTGGGACTTCTACCTAAGCATGAAAAACTTTGCCCACACACGCTCTACCTTGGTTGGCATTTTATATTGTTATTTTTCACGGGTCCCATCAGTTTATTATGAGAGACATTTCATTGTCCTCGAGATCCCTGGACAAACATCTAGAAGGTTTATGATTGAATTTTATCTTTTGCCAGCTACAAACCTTTGGGCCTTCAGAGCTTCTTCCCATAAAATGAGGTACAATCCCTTCTTGGGTCAGTACACCCGAAAATCCCAAAAGATAAGGAGACGAAAAAAAAGGTGAAGTGTGAAAAATGGTAAGTATGATCGGGAATGGCACGATGACTTGTCAAGGAGACCTTCCAGTAGCAAACCTATTCCTATGGGTGACCACTTGCTAGGGCACAATGTCAACCACCAAGGTGAAACATGGCAAAGAGCATAATTTCCAAGCAAACGTTCTACAATCAAAAGCAACTTTAAATGCAACATACTCAAATGCCTCAAATATTAAAGTGACACTTACCACAATACCTGACTTGTACCTCATGGAACAAGATCCATCGTCTTCTAGAATCAAGCTGATGTGGTTGATGCCATCGTCACGAATCCAAGTTGTGTGGCGGTGAAGCGGGTCTCTGTTTGTGCATGTGGATGGTGTCAGTGACTTGTCTCTCGATACTCCATGTCTGCAACCCGAGGGCCTTGAAACATCATCTCCTTAGTTATCCCTAGAAATTGGGGATAACAAAGAGAAGATAAATAGTAGACAAGTAGTAGCAGTTCTCCACAAGTAGCAATGATAGAAAATGAGAAGTGCTTCTCTTATTTATATGACAGATCTAACACTTTCTCATTAAAATAACATTACTTTCCTAGCAAATCCTTAAGAAAATAAAATATCCCTTTATCTCTTTACAAACCCTAGAGATAAGGCCATAATACATAAATAATCTATGACACATGATTGGATAGGTCAACAAGACCCCCAACGATGCTCCCAAAGTCAAGAAAAAGTGCTCTAATGCTAAATCGTTCCTCATAAATGCATGATAAGGGTGACACATGTGGCATAAATGATCTTGAAGAGTGGACGACTGACTTCAAATTAGTGTGTAGTGGATGAAAAAGTGAAACGTTCCCTCCAAGAGGTTCAACATTTCATCCTCAAGTGTCATATCATATCGCCAAAAGGTGTGACATCTCATTGAAGGTGCCAAATCATCATGAAAAGGTGGGACGTGCTCTACAAAGGTGCCATGTCATCTCCAACAAGGTGCTATTATTTCTCAACAATGGTGCAATGTTCTCCAAAGGTCCAACGACCTCTAAAGAAGTGGAATGAACTCTCAAAGTGTGTGGGATGCCCTCCATAAAGTGTGCAAATATCCCCTCAACGTCCTCCAAAGGACTAAGGCTCAATCCAAGTCAATAGCCATGCAAAAGTACATTCTCCCAGGAGGGGGCTCATGTGACCACATATATCAATCCAGAGGCATGTACACAAGTCCAATACAATATAAGAAGTGAGTCATGTCAAATGTAAATGTTATTGGGTAGATCACATTGAGCATCATCTTCAAACTTCACAATAACTCATAGAATTCCCACCATTTTCCAAGTTTAGGTATGGGAGGGTTATGATTCTCCCCTATTAACATGTGCTATTATCTGGGAGGAGAAGTATTTCCCAAGAAACCCATCAAGGAGCATGTGTGATGATGGATGTTATGGAGCGGGGTTTAACTTCATGAGTGGCATGCATAGTCATGTGAGATTATGTAAGATATTCATCCACATGAGCGCCTTTGTATGAGGGGGCGCTTATGTAATGAGTTTCCCTTTCCTCAACACTATGTCTTTCCAAACCCCTATTTGCCTTTTTCTTTGTTCATTCAACCTTTTTTGGCTTTTGATTTTCGTTTAGTCCTTTTAGATATACATTCAGTGCATAGGACTTGGGGTGATGGCCTCATAGCGAGGGGGCATTGCTCATGCTTTGCTTTCTTTTGGTTTTTTCTTAGTCATTTCTTTCTTTCTTTCTTTCATTGGCTTTGCATTTTGATTTTAGGACTTTGTTCTTTTTCCTTATTTTTATAATATATACAATTGCATTAAAGCTCATTCTTCTTATGGGATTACGAAGCATGAAGCTATATATGTGACATTTGACCACCGACTCAAAAGAGGGGACCACAAAGATTGGGAAAAATGAAGAATCCTATGTATGGATCGGGATATAGACATGCTACCTCTATCAAGCCACCTAGTAGTACAACTCTTCCCAAGAGTGACAACACTTATCTCGGAGGGGATGATAACCACCAAGGTGAAACAAGGCAAAAGACACAAATTTAGAGCATCATGATCCATTATCCAACTCAATTGCTTGATCACTACTTTCATGACAAGCACACAAGGCATTAGCACTTAATATGAAGTATTGAAACTAGTTACCTCCTGTGGGTCAAGCACCATACTCATCAAGTGAGAGTGATTTGAGCAACATGTGGGAAGGATCATCGATCATCTGTTTGTGGAGAACCATGGATATCGTCTGTGGATCTACTATCTGTAATGTAGATCATAGGAGAAAAAATCTCCTCTAATTACCCCTAGATCTGAGGGGGTAACATACCTGACAACCTCGAAGGGAAGGAGAATTGCTTCCAAAAGCTATAAGACTAAGGATACATGAAAAGAAGAAAGCAAACCTATAATTTGCCTTGCATTCAGGACAATAAATTTACAATTGAGGACTTTGAAATTGAGAGGAGTCATAAAAAGTAGGGATAGATGATACTAGTAGATTGTGGTAGCACACAACTGCATAAACATCAATTTCGCTAAGAAATTAAATATTTTTGTATATCCTACCAAGGATCTCACAGTTTGATGGACACAAGGAATAGGAAGATGCCATAAAATTTCTATACAAATACAAAATTTGAAACTGGGAGCAGGGTTTTACTCTATGACACTTGATGGAATGGATATGGTATTAGGCAATGAATGGTTGATACAATTGGGTACTTGTACCACGAACCTTCAAGAACAATCCATGGAATTCAAGTGGCACAAAATGCGTTATAAGCTATATATGGATTGGAAACTTTTTGTTATAAGCTAGGCTTGTTGCAACCAATGAAGAAAGAAAATGTCAAGGAAAAACCATCATATTACTGATTACCAAAACACTGTTGAAATTTTGTAACTTAAAAGAATATCCTACCTGAGAGAGAGTTGAATAATATTATTATATTATATTTAATTAGGCCCTATTGTGCCTTAGCAAAAGTCGGGCCCTATTGTGCCTTGACAATTAAATGTAAATTAAGAGGGTAAAGTGACAGGTCGACCTAGACCTAATTATAGGCTGGCCAGACCACTATTTATAAGAGAGGCCAGTGCCTCATTTGGACACTCACCAATCAGCTCTGCAGTGTACAAGTCTTGGAGGAGAAATTGCTGCAACTGGGGGTGACGTTAAGGAGGGTTTTGGTCTATCTCTTGGTATTTCTTGGTTAAGTGGTGTGCTACACTTCCTAGTGAAGGAATGGAGGAGGATCTTCTGTTCGGTCTTTGGTCTATCTATATTGAGGAAGTTTTTGCTGGGTTTTCTCCCCCATGAGGGTTTCGCAGGATAATTTGTGTGTGTCTATTGTTTTTGTGATTGTCTCTCTTTTAGTGATCTTATTTATGTAGCTAATGTGTTAAATGATTATAATAATAAAGAAGAATCGTAACTGCTATCTGTATAAGTAAAACTTCAACATGGTATCAGAGCAAGCCTGAAAGAGACCAACTCACAGTTCATAAGAAGTGTCTAGCTTCAGTGCACCCTCTCAGTTTTCAATGTTGCAACTGCTGCAGAATTAAGGTTTCTGTATAAACCCTAAGTGTGATGTTTTCCTTGTTTGAGGAGGATGTTGGAGAAAGTAACCACACCTGGGAACTCGCCCTAGGAGGGCACATCTAGTCCTTGGATCAGAATTCCGAAATTTGAAGTTTGAGAAATTAGGGTTTCATCATAAAACCCTAAGTTGTAATTGCAATACCAGTTGCAGTATCAGTTGCAGTTGCAGTTGCAGTGCCAGTTCCTTCGTGCCAATTCCTTCATGCCAGTTGCAACACCAGTTGCAGTGCGAGCACCAACTGTAGTAACAATTGCAGAGAAAGCTTTTGTGAAGTGTTGGCACTGTTTTTTATTATCCTAGTGCGCCTTATGCTAGCACATCTCCAACTAAATTTAAGTTACAAGTTGAAGCACCCTTGAAGTTTTAAAGGTTCGTTATTGCTTGCCTCTGTTGCTGGATGGTGCCACTACCTACCGACACTGTCAGAGGTATGTACTTACATATGTTCAAACTGTATCATTATTCTAAAGGGTGTTTTTGCAGGAGAAAGGATCTTTTGTCTAAACAAAAATCGTAGATCCAGAGGGATCTCAGATCCAACACATTCAGAGGAACAATGCACCTTAGGTTTGATGAATTTAATATGCCTCTATTTGTTCTGATCTTATGAACGTCTAGGTTGTATTTTGATATGTTAAAGTTATGACTATCATACTAACCATTGGTCAAAATTAAAGTCAAAAGTATTAGATTGATTAAAATTGAGATTATAGAGTTTATTCTCTAACCCAGTTTTCTGTTAAGAAAGCATATTATCCTAGTACAAATTACATGTTGAAGAAAATACTTGTCATCTTGAGTGAAGGAGACTCGGAAGAAAAACAACACACTCATTCTTGAGGACAAGACTCCAGATTCTAGGTTTGATTGATTAAATTGATAAGATTCAAATTTACACATATCAAGTTTGATAATTGCTAAACACTATAGTTGTGATAGCAATCTTTGAAAAGTTTTATTATTAAATACTTGGTAGCATGTGAGCACTATTGAGATAAATGCTTATTGTAATCATTTACTAGATA
The DNA here is from genome assembly GCA_000966675.3 of Picea glauca. Lineage (NCBI taxonomy): Eukaryota > Viridiplantae > Streptophyta > Pinopsida > Pinales > Pinaceae > Picea > Picea glauca. Next base: position 15,262 of record JZKD02S2270072.1, on the reverse strand, counting down.
TAACTAACATCTGCTATAGGAGAAACTTCTTGTTTTGTTTCCAGGTTACCATGGAGGAATGATTGATCACAACACTAGAAGAGTGTTGCTCTCATTCCTTATTATTGTAGTTCTTATTTTTTACCCTTGTTTCAGGCAGGTCACAAGTGATAGTTCTGAAGGAGCTACTGTGACGATCGTTCTCACTATTGTTTTTATTATTATTATAAAGAGTATTATTCTTGTGTATTGTTTCTCCCCTGTTGCTCTTGTTCCACGTAGCTCACAAGGGATAACCCTGCGGGATCTATAGTGACAGCTGCAGGAGGCAACATATTAGATGAGACATGGAGCAGACTATCCAAGTTGTATACATGACTGTATATATCCATGTATGATGTAGGAGCATCGTTGGCAAGCGCGCAGAGGTAGGACCACTCAACACGTGTGAGTTCTTCCAGAAAATTCAACGTTGACAGTTGTAGCCGATTTTGAAATCGCCTTCACTTAGCGCCAGAATTCACCTTTGGAGGCACGTGTGAACCGATGCCGAATTCTACCCTTTGAAGCAAGTTTTTGAAATCGTAAACAGAGCAGAAGCTTCCACTTCGGCTCTGGAATACGACTAGACTAAGATAGTGTAGGATAAGGTTTAGAGTAGGCAAGTAGCCAGGGAAAACCCTAGAAACATCTTTGAGTTATGTAGAAGTTTACACACCCAGTTAGGGAGAGATGGAATACAGAGAAAAATTAGCTGTAAGAGAGAACTGCAAGTTAGCAGGAGGAAATGTTTTGAGCTACTGTAATTTTGAAGGAAATCTGTAGCCATTGGGCACTTGTGAATATAACAGAATGGAAAATTCATCCAAATGTGTTGTGCTTGGACTGTGTGTATTTTCTGTTTTATAAACAAGTGAATGGAACTATGAGATTTTGGAAGTTTCGATTGTTTCTCTTCATTTGGAGCTCTGTAAGGTGTGCATCGAGCCAGGGAGGAACGCTGTGGAATTGTTTTTCTCTTCACTGGGAGCTCTGCAAGGTGTGCATCGAGCCAGAGAGAAAACGTCGTGAATCAGAGCTATCGAACTCCCTCAGACGCAAGGAGTGTGCGGGAACCAGAGTTTGAACCAGACAAAACTCAGGAGGAATAACACTTCGGAAAGTGTTATCGGGATCCAGGAACCCATTCCCTGGAAGGAGCGAAGACCGAGTCTTCGCAGACTTAGAAATCTCCTAAGTGGAAATCGAGTAAAAGCTTAGGACGAAGAACACCGTCGAACGTTGGATAGAGGTGGAAATCCCTGCAGGTCGTCCGATTGAAGGAAGGAGCACAAGCTTTAACCTTGCATAGATTCAGGAGGAGAGTTTGGAAATCCGAACGGACGGTGGAGAATCCTCGAGGAGGAACACCGAAACCCCGCGGGCCGTCGGATTAGGTAGAGCTGCGAGGAGGTTAGCAGCGAGAGTTTCTCGACGTTCATTTCGGGACTTCGGGTACCTGGAGGTGGAAGGACAGAGGCTCTTGTCTTTCAGAACCCCGAATCGCGAAATCGCGAAGTCACGATTCGATCAGAGCCGTCAATCATAGGACGATCTGGACCGTTGGTCCATTTCAGGACTTCGGGTACCGGGAGTTGGAAAGACGGAGGCTCTTGTCCCTCAAAACCCCGAATCGCAAAATAGTGAAATCGTGATTCGACGTGAGCCGTCGATCACATGGGTTATTGTGAACCGTTGATTGAACGCCAAGGCATTTCGGCGTTTCAGCATTTGGGCATTTTGGCTTTTCGGCGACCGGAGACTCCAAGGAGCAGGGATACCCTTTGTACCTTGATTTCGCGAAACGCGAAATCTTGAAATTAATAGGCGCCGGGCATTTCGGCTTTTCGGCGATCGGAGACTCCAAGGAGCACGGATACTCTTTGTATCCTAATTTCGCGAAACGCGAAATCCCGAAATCGAGAGGTGTCGGGAATTTCGGCTTTTCTGCGACCGGAGGTTCTAAGGAGCAAGGACATCCCACGCATCCTGATTTCGCGAAATGCGAAATCCCGAAAGAATAGGCGCTGGGTATTTCGGCTTTTCGGCGACCAGAGACCCTAAGGTGCAATGATATCCCTTGCATCCAGATTTCGCGAAACGCGAAATCCCGGAGGAGCGAGCGCTGGGCCATTTCGGCATTTCGGCTACCGGAGGTTCGAGAGACGAGAAGATGGGACACTTGACTTGGGAAGTCCCGGTCCTCGATAAGCGCCTTTTCGGCTTGGCACTTGGTCACAGCCCTTGGTCGCACGCTGTGGGAGCGCATGCTTGGCGCCCGAAAAAGTCAACTGAGCATTCGTAAGGGACCTATGTAATTGTTCGAAGGGTTTCAGTTTGGAACCAGAAGAGCCATTTCAGCTCCAGAATCAGAACATCCTGATCGGGAGGTCGCGCAGCCCTTAGGAGGGATAGGGGGTTTGCATCAATGTACCAAAGAAGATGAAGAAGAAGCTACTTTTGAGATACAAAGTATCTCATATGAAGATTGATTGTAAGGAGCAAAAGGCTCCAAAGTTGACAGAACATTAGAATAGAACTCACATTAGACTTGGTCAATGGATAATGAAGCCACCTTGACAAGAAGCAAAATTTGTTGGAAGTCTGAATCAACTTTTCATATTAAGACTTGGTATTGAACACCAAGTAACTACAGAGACTATGAAGTTTTTGTAGACTCAAAAGAAATCAAGACTCATAGTAAGCCTGATCTTAGAAAGGATCAGATGGGAAAAAAGAGACATATTCCAGGACTGACAGACAAATGCCATGAGTTGAGAAGACTAGATCGTAGCTTCAGAGAGCTCTAGGAGACATGAAATCTCCTGAGAAGATTCCCTTGTTTCAGTGATAGAAGAGGAAGCCAGTCAGAAGGATTGGGATACGGTTTTTGCCTTGAGACCAGAAGGGAAGTCAATGGTGACTTCCAAGATTGATCTAACAGATCAAGCATGTTGCAGATAACAATATAAAGATGTACAAAGCCTAATTTGTGTCCAGAAGATTCTCCCAACAAGAGGGAGAAGACTATGACGAGACACTTGCTCCAGTAATTAGAAAAAGTATATATAGAACAACCATGATCCATTAAAAGAAGTCGATGCAGTATGAGGTTCAGAGGGAGCAATTGAATTTGTCATCATGATGGAGTAGAGGAGATACTCTCAGAGTTCAACAACTATAGTGAGAATAGAGCATTCAATCTTAGCTTCAAAACAGTTGCAGGTGCAGAGTCACAGTCCCAGAGGAACAGTTGTAGAGAGAGTAGAGGACATACTCTCAGGCAGTGATACAGGTAGTGATTTGCAGAAAGCACATAGAGCTAGCACATGATTATGTAGATTAAGTTGCAACTGAGCAAGTTGAAGCAAGCTCCAAGAGCTTGGTATGGCAGGATTGATAGTTTTCTGATGAGCCTGTGCTTTACCAAGAGTAAAGATGATCCCAACCTCTACTTCAATATTGAGAATGATGGACCAATTATATTGCTGCTATATGTGGATGACTTATTCTTGACAGATGAAGAAAATCTCATCACAGATTGTAAGAAGAAGCTTGCCACTGAATTTGAAATGAGGACCTAGGCCTGATGCACTATTTCTTATGTCCAGAAGTATGGCAGTGCCCAGAAGAGATTTTCCTTAATCAAGGAAAGTATGCTGTGGAAATTCTGAAGAGATTCGATATGATGGAATGTAGAGCCATGTCCACCCCTATGGAGACGAATCTAAAGTTATTAGATGATAGTTCGTCAGAAGTAGTTGATATAGACAAATGATTGGTTCGTTGATGTATTTGACGAACACCAGACCAGATATATGCTTTGTCGTGAATACCTTGAGTCAGTATCTGGTGGAGCCCAGATGTGTTCACCTTGTAGCTGCAAAGCATGTGATGAGATACCTTAAGGGTACGTTGGACTATGGCCTCTGTTATACTTGAGATTGTGACTTCAGATTGTATGGCTATACTGATTCAGATTGGGTTGGAAGTGCTTCAGACATAAAAAACACTTCAGGATATTGTTTCAGTTTGGGGTCAACCATGACTTCATGGCAAAGCAGGAAGCAATCAAGTATTGCTCTCAGTATGACAGAAGCAAGTACATTGCAACATGTTCCGCCAGTTGTGAAGCCATATGGCTTCGGAAGTTGTTGACATGTCTGTTCGATCTGGAGATAGAAGCTACCGTGATTCTATGTGATAACTAAAGTTGCATAAAGATGACAGAGAACCCAGTATTCCGTGATAAGACAAAGCACATAGAGATCAAGTATCACTACATTCGTGACATGGTACAGAAGGGAGTTGTAAAGCTCCAATATGTTAGCACAGATGAGCAAGTTGCAAATGTGTTGACTAAGCCTCTGTCTCGTGTGAAGTTTGAGCACTTCCGAGATAAGCTTGGTGTAGTCTGAAAGGACCTCCCTTGAAAGGGGGAGTGATGCTTGTTATCGCACAGTTTGTAGTTAGGATAATGGATTGATGAAAAGAAGTCAAACTGGCGTAACTGAACCAATCCCACCCACTGTCACCTTGATGGGAAGGTTCTTTCTGTTTAGGGAGGTAAGGCCTAGTGGAGACATCCCCGGTGACCTGGGGTTTTGAGAAGGCAAAGGCTAGAAAGGCTAAGTGATAATAATCCCCCTCACAAGTCACCACCTGATCAGAAAGTCCTGGCTAAACAACCAATAAAGATGGAAGAAAACCAGAAGTAATAACCAATTAGAGTACCTGCCTGAGACAAAGCAACAAGAAACTATATGTGCAGGCTTGCTTGCTGGTCAGTACTTCATATAATCAATAACTTTTCTGATAATAAGCAATTGTATAATGACATTGACGAAGTAAATCAATGTTTACAAGATAGCAATGATTACAATATATATATATATATATATATATATATATATATATTACTTCTCAATAAATGCTAAAGGCACTTTGGCATTCAATGTAACAATATCAATACTTTAGAAACAATGCCTTAACCAATCATTCAATTGCTTTTAGAAGGTAAAATGAAAGCTGCACAAAGGTGTTTATAGCATAAAAAGGTGACGACAACAATGGGTTAGTAGGGTTAGTTTAGGCTAGGGTTAGAAAGGTTAGTAATTGCTCAAAGTGTTTGTTTGTTTGAAGTTGTGATCAAGCCACTCAAGAGATAAGGTCTTAGACTAGTGCGCTACTAGGGCATATGGAGTCAAAAGAGGCTGCAAGTTTGAAGGACTAAAATGATAATGGTGAAACTAAAGACAAGAGAGTTAAACTTTGAGGTGTTTCTATAGCAAGGCCTCAAAGATGAAACCCTAGGGGAGAGAGGCTCACTTTGGTGTAGAAAACCTAGGCCTTACTGCTCTCTCCTCCTTCCTTAGCTCAATGGCAAAAACGACTAGCTTGAATAATGATTGACCTAAGACAAGAGGGTTAGCAAGTGTTGTGTTGCTATAGCAAGGCTTCATTAGGCAAACCCTAGGGAAAAACGACTCACCAGGGGTAGAAGAGCTAGGCCTTGGTGCGTTTTTCTCCTTCTTAAATCAACAAGGACAAAACAGCTAGGCTAGAAGGAAAGATAAAGTGTTGCAATGGCAAGGCTCTATCTTCTTCATGCAAATCAAATGGCTAGAAATCTTGATGGGGACTTGAGACAAGGACATTAACTAGTGCTTGTCACCTAGGGTTTGATTCAGCAAACTACAATAACATATGGAAGTAAATGAAACTAAAGCCATTCAATCAACAAGTGTTTGCAGAAATTCACTTACATAAACAAAGAAAACATGTAGCAAAACCCTAGTTGTAACAGCTTCCACCAAGAGAAATGCCAAAAATGACAAGTAAAATCTGCCTTCAACAAGTGCGCCTCAATATTTCAGCCAATAACCCTAAGAAGGGCGCAAATTTCAGACCTCACTAATGAGTGAGTGAGTTGTGATGAAAATATGAAGGCAAAAAACCCTCAATTTATACAGTAGCAATGACCTAAATTACATTTTAGGTCATTAAAAGGCCGACAAGGTCAAAATACCAAAATCATACTGTTGTACATTAAATGTCCTAAAATTAAACCCTAATCAAGCAATAGAGAGACGTCATCCCCTTTCTAGGGTGACGTTAGCCCCTTTTAGGGCAAATGCAACCTCCTGGAGCAAAACGTTAGCCCTCGTTGGGCTTCTCCAAGTTGCCAAAACGTCCATATCTGCCTCCCAAAACGTCCATACCGCTAGGTGACATCATGGGCATCCTGGGAGATGTCCTGGGCCTTCTAAGGCCAACGTCCCTGTGGAGAGGGCTCAACCCCCCTAGGTACAAGTCTGCTCAGCTGCCTCTGGTGGATTCTTCTGCTCTTCCATGGTACAAATGCTTTTCCCTGTCTCTGCCCCTTGCTGGGGTCTCAGCATCTGTCGGGTGGGCTCTTCAACCCCATGGAGGTCCGAACTGATCATCTCCCCATGTGTACCTGTCCATCGTGGTACCTGTTCGTCGAGCATGATCCTGCACATCAACAGCTACGCCCTCCATGGGATCATAAGTCACATGGATCATAGCAATGTCAATCACATCTAATCATCAATATTTATTAAACATGTACATAAAACCCCTTTACCCCCGTCTAGTGCTCAAAGAGATTATACAAGTTTGCAATGCAAGTTTGGGAAAAGTGACAGGACGTCCTATTGGGCTAGTGTCTACTGTTAGATGGAAGTTTCTGGAAAGGATTAAATCCAAGTCATGTAGGTGGATGAGGTGGATGGGGATGCCTGGGCAAAGGTGCAATGATAGCAGGGGTGGCTTACCGGTGGGTGCCTCTGTGGAGGGTGAGTTGCACCTGTCATGGATGCAAATTTTTCTAAGCCCATTCATGCCTTTTAATCTTCATTTTTTTAAAGATGCTAATCAAAGGACACTGCCCTGGCTTGGTGACCAGTGGTGGCAATGTTAGCCACAAACATTTCACGAAAATGAGAACGCTGGCTCGTGATGAGACCCCCTTTCAGAAATCCCCCCAGTGGCAACTCAAAACCTATAGACATAAGCTTGCTAGGGCATCTTGTCATTCCCCCCATACATGGTCAAGTGGACAAGCAGAAGATCCAAGCACCCGTTAGAAATAAAGGAATCAAATGCACATATTCAAAGGTTTTGAGGATCAAAGTGACACATACCATGATACCTGGACTCATTACCTCATGGAGCAAGAACTATTTCTGATGCAGGACCAAACCGAAGGTGAAGGATGCTTCTGCTGCTGCTTGACAAAGTGGAGGCGCTGAAAGGGAGAAAAGATGGGCCCTCCAGGACCATGCTCAAGTCGATTAGGCTCTTGACACTCCTTGTCTAGGACCTGTGGGCCTCGAGACATAATCTCCTAGTTATCCTTGAAACTGGGGGATAACAATGCTTGATACTATGGTATCTTGACCAACAACGGGTAGCTCAGTTCAGATTTAATATCCTAGGGGACTGATCATCCCTGGGCAGATCCCGAAGGTCCAGTCAGGACGGTCTGTCAGAGTACTTGTCCATGTATATGCCAACTGTGGTCAATAGTGGTAGCTTAATTAGGATTTTATATCCTAGGGAATCTTATGATTTCTGGGAAGATCCTGAAGGTCCGGTAAGGACGGTCTGTCAGACTACCACGCGGTAGCTTAGTTAGGATTTTATATCCTAGGGAATCTTATGATTCCTGGGTAGATCCCGAAGGTCTGGTAAGGACGGTTTGTCAGACTACCACATATGTTGTTGTTGATGCACCTGCCTCATTTTGTTGCCATTGATGTTGATGTTCCAGCTTCATTTTGATGCTGCTGATGATGATGATGTTATTCTAGCTCTATGCTGTTGTTGCTTGTTATCCCCGATTTCTAGGGATAACTAGCAGATCATGTCTCGAGGCCCACAGGTCCTAGACATGGAGTACCGAGAGCAGGATTGACCTGAGCATGGCCCTAGAGGGCCCATCTTTCTTCTACTTCGTCAGGCTTGTCTTGTCAGCAGCAACAACATCCATCACCATCGGCTTGGACTTGTATCGGAGAAGACTCTTGCTCCATGAGGTAGTTGGTCCAGATATCATGTTATGTGTCATTTTTTATCATTATAACCTTTAGATATATGCATCAAATTCCTTTTATTTCTGACAACTGCTTGGATCTTACATTGACCCGCTTGACCATGGTTTGGGGGATTGACAGGGTGTCCTAGCAAGCCTGTACCCATAGGTTTTGGTTTGCCACCGGGGGGATTTTTGAAGAGCCATCGCCCGCTCCCATCATATCATCACTTTTACATCTTATCTCCCACTCATCTGTCCCATTCCCCTAGTCCAGACATTAGGATGATCTGTTTGTGGGGTTGCACCTTATCTTGTGGGAAGAAGGGGCTAAAGGCCCAGAAGGTAAAAGCAGCTGGTAAAAGATAAAAGCCATAAAAATGAAACCTAGAGATGCCTCGCCCAGGGATCCCCGAGAAGGCAATAAAAAAAGCCTCTCAGCAAGAAATAAGAGGGACCCGAAGAAAAATAACAAAACAAGACCTAGCCAAGAGGATAGGGGGTCTCATCACGAGCCAACCTATTATGTTCATGGGTACCTA
>JZKD02S2270061.1:0-16731 GCA_000966675.3 Picea glauca | reverse complement strand
GAATCATCGATGTAGAGTAGGATCATAAACACGATAAACCCCATTTAACTGGGACATAACCAATTGTGCATCTAAGTAGATCTGGAGGTAAGAGATACCATGCGACAAGGCATCATGAAGCAACTCTATTACTTCACTATATTCGGTGACATTATTTGTGGTGTCACCTAGACAGACACCTCCAAAAGATAGCAACTGGCCTTGAGGTGTGAATATCACCCAATCTGCAGAAGCAAGCCTCCGAGTGTGCCAGCTAGCACCATCCGTGAATCCCACGAACACGTCTGATTCACTTGACATCTGCCACGATGAAAAAGATAACATCAAAAAATGACATGTTCATAAAACAAAAAGACAAAAACTAAAATGTATAAGAACTATACATATATACAATAAGTCACCCAAGTCGACCCACCTACGAGTAATACTTCTTGAGATAGAGCCTATTTCTAGGCTCTGCTAAAGCGTTCCCTTCAAAATCAACCAGAAAATAAGCACCCTTCTTTAATACTTCCTTCACGATGAATGGTCAGAACCACATGGGTTTGAACTTGCCTGCCCCCAGGGGATCCTTATCTTTGTCATAGACCAAAACAAGGTCACCTTCAGAGAAAATTTGAGGACGAACGGACCGATCATACTGACACTTGACTCTTTGCTTGTGATCCTCATTAGTGAAGGTTGTGTCGCGTCATTTCTCATCGAGTTGCTCGATATATAATAAGAGTTCCTCAAGTGGTGAAGTGTCTGGCAATAATTGTACTGCCAACTTAAGAGAAGGGATCTGGAATTCTATAGGCAAGACTACTTCCAACTCGTAAACAAGTTGAAAAGGTGAGAAACCAGTGGCAGTCTTTACAGACTTTCGGTAGTCCCACAATGTCGAGTACAACATCAAATGCCAATTTGACTTGGCCGAATTGATTGTTCGATGTAGAATGGTCTTGAGAGAATTATTCACAGCTTCCACCTGATCATTCACTTGTGGGTAGTAAAGTGATGAATGTTCTTTCCTTAACCCAAGATTTGATGTTAAATCAGACATCATGTTGTTCTGAAAGTGACTACCATGGTTAGTGACAATCTCCTTTGAGACGTCGAACCTTTCTATTATCTTATTAAACAAGAAGAGAGTTGTTGTCTCTCCATCATATTTGAACTTTGGCATAGCTTCGACCCACTTAGTAAAGTAGTCTATTGCTACGATGATATAACGGTGCCCCTTGGATGAAGGGGGTTGGAATGTGGTATCATCAATCCCCCACTTGGTGAAGGGGCCAACAGTAATGACGAGAAACATAGGAACAAGGTGTGCCCTCATCTTCTGAGAGAGGATCTGACACGGGTGGAACTTCTTGACCGATTCAATGCAATCTTTGATTAACGTCGGTCAATAGTAACTGGATCGTAGAATCTTTTGGGTTGTTTCCAACCCAGACAAATGACCACCACATGCTCTAGTGTGGAATTCATTAAGCACGAGTTCTTCTTCTTCATGAGTAAGGCACCGATGAAGCATGCAATCTACACCTCGACGATACAAAGTGTCTTCGAGTATGAGATAATTTTTCACTTGATGGCATATATGTCAATTCTCATCATGAGAAGCAGAGGCGGGGCACTTCAAAGTCTGGAAATAGACTAGTATATCTCCATACCTGGGGTCTGAAGATGAAATCAGAAAAAGATCTCCTTTAATCGGTGATTCTTTGGGCATAACATCACCTAACTCGACCAGAAGTTCCGATATAAGTTCCACAAAGACTAGCAAATTTTTAGATTTCGCAAAAATAAAATCCAAGTCAAATTCCTAGGGGATGACAATCCATCTACTGATCTTTCCGCTGATTACACTTATTGGAACAGATTCACCACGGTAATGATGATGGTCTTGCGAAACAATATATCGTGAAGGAACCATCGGATAACATGTATTGCTGCCAACGCAAGTTTTTCAATGTGGGAGTAGTTGATTTTTGGTCCAACCAGGCCTCAACTCAGGTAATAAATGACATTTTCTTCAACCAAATCATCCTCCTAGACCAAGACCATACCGATGGTCGACTCTATCGTGGCCAAATACAATAAGAAATATTTATTATAGTTGGTTGGTCAGAGTAGAGGGGCAAACGTGAGGGTGCGTTTCAATGCTTTGAAAGAGTGTTGAGCATCTTCGTCCCAATGGAAAGGAACTCCCTTCTTCAGTAAACGCATAAATCCTTTTGTGATCTCGGCATAGTTTTCGATAAAACGCTGAAGAAAATTGGCTTTTCCCTGTAAACTCTGGAGTTGAGGGACTGTGCATGGGGGAGGCAATTGAAGTATTGCCTCAACCTTTAGAGGATCAACCATGATCCCTATTGTCAAAACTATAAAACCTAATAGACAACCTGATGTCATGCAAAAACTGGACTTGTTTGGATTCAAACAAATCTAGTAGTAGCGACATTGCTCAAAGATAAGTCGAAGGTGCGTGGGATGATCAAGTCTCTTTCAAGATCGTGATGCTAAATCATCGAGAGAATCCTAGACTATGTGTTTGGTATCATGGAAAGAAAAATACACGGCCCACTGAAATGTGGCTCCAACGTTCTTTAGGCCAAAAGGCATCTTCTGATAAGAAAATGTACCCCACGGACAGATAAACGTTGTTTTATGTTGGTCTTCAGGCTTAATTTGTATCTCATTGTATCCCAAAAAACCATCCATGAATGAGAATACCTCACAGCCTGCACATTCATCGACAATCTGGTCAATGAATGGGGTGGGGAAATTATCCTTTGGACATGCCTTGTTCAGATCATGGAAGTCTGTACATACGTGAATTGTTCCCTACTTTTTGTTGACCAGAACGAGATTTGACACCCATTGAGTCAATTGGACGGGGTAGATGAAACTAGCTTTGAGTAGTTTCTCTACTTCAGTGTTAATAATTGTTGCTTTCCGAGGATTAACCGAACAAAGATTCTTCTGGACCGGCTTGGTGTCAGGGTAAGTCATGATTTCATGTTCGACGACTCTTGGATCGATGCCTGGCATTTCCTCGTAAGACTAGGCAAAAACATCGCAGAATTATTTAAATAAATCTGTATATATTTGAATCTCCTCAAGGGAGCAGTCCACTTTGATGAAGACATTATCCACGACGCCAGGGGTTCTGGAGATATCGATAGGTATCGTTTTAGCGATGGTTTCCATATTACCCTCGGCGTAAACTATGTGTGTAGTCAGAGGATTAATAGGAAAAGACCTATCTCTAGTCATAGTCAACACAAATTCTCCTACCTCTATTCTTCCTAAATCCGAGAGTAAATAAGATCTGTGGTGGAGATCATCCCAGGGTCTATCTGAACTAGTCAATGCCTCTAGAATCGCCTCGTCAGTTGGGTTCAGTTGAATCTTGTTGGACAATAGAGTACGCAACTTTTTCCACAGACAAGGAAATGTACATTCCATGATGCCCTTTCCCTTCCATCGTAGCTGATGGGGAAGGAAGAATCCACGAATCATTAAAGTAATTCGTGCGGAACGACGATACTAAAAATATTTCATCCTTAGGTTGGTCGGGGAGAGACGATATCATTTTGACATCTTTGAAAGGAGTTGGGTAATCAAAATTACCCATGAGAGTTGGGAACAAACCAACCCCCACATTGACGATGTTAGGCTATGGGTTATCAATAATCAGGACTTTGGATGCCCCCGATGAAGGGTCGTGCCTAGAGAAATACAATTGATGAATGGTCACTATTCGACCCTCATGTGGAAACAACAAGAGTAAAAAAATTGTGGCAACCACTGCTTGCATGGCATATGTCCAACTCCTTCCTAACAGGAGGTTGTAGTCGAGAGGCACATCGACCAATTCAAATTCGACACACTCAATCTTCCCTCCCAACTGCATGAGGAAAGAAGGGATAATTCCATGTAGTCTGAAAGAATGACCATTGAAAGTTGTAAGAAGAGTAGGTGAAGGAGACAAAACGAGTTGGCCAATGGCCTTCGAACATGCCAACAACATCACGCATGTTGAGGCACCCTCATCAACCACCGTGTGAAAAATATTATGTGTAGAATATTTCATGGGGTGAGCCAATACTATCTGAAATGCGACGTGGTATGGGAGACGAGTCTTCAAATCAGTTGTATCAAGTGTGATAGTTCCCAGATTACATGTCTCAGCAGATCCTAAGGCAGATAGAAGATCCTTTCTCTACGAAGGGTAGCTCTGGAGGACCTCCAAAGCAAACATCACGCAAGGGGTTTGTGACAAATTCTCCACCATAGAGTAATTCTAGGTAGCCCTTGCGTTTGGATTATGCAAAGCCTTCTTGAATGCCCCTTTCGGTATGTGTTTCATCGCTTCACCCATCGTTCTCTCAATATGGAGAGGAACAGACGGGTTCTCGACTTCTTTACCCTTTTCAGTAGTACTTGGTGTTCCGTAATCATGTGACCTAGTAGCTATGTGGGCTTCACCTTTCAACATATAGATATTTGAGGTCGAGGGATTACTAGACGACGAAGGGGGTCCCTGACTACCCCCATCCTCATTCGTAGAGGCTTGAGTTAAATTTTTCCCATGAGGAAATGGGTTCGTTAACATTGCAGGTTGTTGCTATGCCAATAACTTTTGGGCCTCTGCAAGTCAAGGGCACAAGTGCGTCAGGTGGTCTTTCGTGCAAATATTGCATGGATACTTCGACTTTTTTGACATTGTGTTGTCCCCGCCAACATTATTGGTAGGTTTCTTATCCCCCTTACTCTTCTTTCACTGTGTTTTCTTCCCTTTGGCCTATCAATTGGCCTTTGGGTTCATCGATTGCACACTGTGTATATCTGACATCTGGGTAGGGGGAGCATCTCAACTAGGAGTTGGGTTGGCCACTGTCTGTTGTATCGATAATTGTTGCAATTGGTTTGACAGTGGATCAGTGGGATTTTCTTGTAATGAACCAACAATGTCATCTGCATGTGGTCTAGACTTGTGTCTGGTCTTATCAATAATAGACCGCGGTGCATTTGGAAAAACTTCGTAAAGCAATCCAGACTAAGAGTAGATCATCTCTAGCTATTGAGCTCTCATTATCACCACTTCCTCTGAAAATACCCCTGATGTTGCTACGTCCTTAGATAGTTGGGGTACCAAAGACTTAAGGAACCATTCCAGCAAGAATGTTGGTGGAATTGGTACTTTAATCAAACTCTTTCGGTGCTGCCATTCTCAGATGTGATCAGAGATATGGTTGGCCTTTGTCTGCTCAAATTTGGCCAGTAGTTTGGTGCCAACATCGTATCTCACAAGTAATTGAAAATTATTTAAGAAAACCATTGCCAATTCACCAAAAGTAGAGTATCTTGAGCAGTCGAGCTCGATGTACCATTTTGTGGCACTCCTGATAAGAGTGCATTGAAACAGATGCAACTGGATGGAGTAGTCTCTCAAAAAGTTGGACGAGCACCATAAGTGAAAGGTAGTCACATGATCAGCTAGATCTTCATTAGGATTTCCCTCAAACTTTGGAATGTCCAAGGGTAACTTAGTCGGCATAGCAGGACAACATGGATTGTGACAGATTGGGTCATTCAATAATCTTGACAAGTTTGGAAAATGCAACGTTGCCAGAAACGGTAGCATAGGTTATTGAGTATGTACAGGAGGATAGGGGCCTGGATTTTCACTGTCACCAGGTTGCCAATAAAATTTATGTTGTTGGCATGGGTTCTGGCAAAAACTAGGGACGAGGCTAGCATTCAGATACTGCACTAGTTGAGACGTCATCGGCTGACTCCTGTAATAGGACATTGAGGGATGAGAAGGGATTTATCCCGACGTCATGTTCCAAAGGTTTTGGAAAGGGGTGCCCCCTGCCAATCTGACGGGCATAGGTACTGAGCCTTTCTCGGGGTTCCATTAACCATGGAAGGGGTTGCCCCTAGTTGGCATCCCTAACGAGGGAACTAATCCCTGCCACGGATTCCAAGGTCCATGAGAAGTGTGTGCCCCCTGTGCGGGAATACTACCCTGCGCAGGATTTTGTGATCCAAAACCAGGGTTTCCCATGGTTTAGATGGAAGATGATGAGAATGTGTTGTTACCAAACACATCGAAAAGGAGAATGGAAAAGAACCCACTGGTGTGGTACTAGAAGAAGGTCCTTGACTACCTTCTCCGAACAAGCTATAATTCATGTTCGTCTAGGCGGGCTACTGAGAAGCACCGCTAAGCGAAGGGGACGACGGAGGTATATGACCCCCATCGTAAGGGAAAGTGTTATAGGGGGATGCGGTTCCCCCCATTGACCCTTGCATAGGAGAGTTTGATCTCCCTTCCCCCAGACCCATAGTCTGTAGGGTGGAGCAGGTGAGGACTGAGTTCGTGTCAAAGTTGGGCATCACGTATGAAAACGGAGGGCCCGTCACACTCTGCGTAAATAGTACAGTGATCGCCGCCATGGATGGAATCGAACCACTAGACAAAGTAGAGACAGTCAAGACCATAGTGGCCTAGCCCTACAAAGTTGAGTTAGGAGGAAGAAAGCCACCAGTTGTGATAGTCGTAGAGGGAGTATGAGGACTCCCTGATGAAGTAGCAGAATTTTCTTCCATCGCTGCTTGCAAGACTAACTGGTGCTCGTAATGCGTTACCCTTGGGGGGGGAAGTTGTATCAAGAGTGGTGTCAAAAATTCAGTGATCTAAGGGTTATATGGACCAAGGGGTTCTTCTCCAAGGTCAAAAATAGTTGGTTCCTCTAGAATCAAATGTTCTCCTCTCTAAGATGGATCAGGTATAGTTTCCTGTGGCTCGGTAACCTCAAAAGACCCTTGTTGGCCTAGTCTTCACCTTCGTGGTGGTGGTGGTGACTCCAAGATAACCAACTATAGGCCGAAAATCCTTCACAACTAGTAGAGCTCTTGATCTTCCACTGTGTGAGAATATCAATGAAACACTAAGGCTTTTCTAATGTTGATTACCAAACACACACTAGAAAAAGTTCCTATGAGATATAGAAAGCAAACCACTATGAATAGTTGGAAGAGCAGTTACACCAGCCAACACTAGATCAACTTACTGGTTCAAGTCCTATGTTTGTCCTAGGTACTACGGTATACCCCCGCAGTCACCTGTGTAAATCCCTAATATATGTGCAACTAGGTTTCCATCTCGTGAACAACTACCGGGCGAGTACAGTCGACGGTCGGGTGGACAACAATGAGCAGGGTATCAAGCCCAAAACCTATCGAGGGTATCGAAAGCAAGTGTTCCAGAAGATGACTAAGGACCTCGAACAGATTCAAGACCCACAAAGCTCCGTGACAAATGCGATCAACGTAATCCCAAGATAAGTCCCCTATATGCGTTCCTCCGCTACGATTGGTCTGGCTTTGGAGGGGTTATCTCTGCTACCTTTCTGCACGTGACCTCGTGTTTATCCCCTGTGTTAGAGGGGGGTCCTGGATAATTTCCATGTTACTGGAATTATACACTCCCTAGCACAGACTCATATGTTTTTTTTATAGCCTTGAAGAGTTTCCTCTCCAACCTAAATCAAGTCTCTAGCCTAATCTAGTTGATGGAACCTACAAATGTGAAAGTCTCATTAATTTTAATTAAGCGTTAATTTTAAGTGGTTTATATTAATTCAAAGGAATGGAAATGAAACTGGTGGTGTTTGTAAAGAAATGAAAGAGAAGAACAAATGTTGGAAATAAAATAACTTCTTTTTCAACAAACAAAAATTTGCAAATTGAAAGTTCTTTAACCAACTTTTCTAACTAACTTCTCTTTCTAAGATCTTTTCAAAGAAAAACTCAAAACTGAATTTTGGTCGACTACAAGCTACTTAAATTCCTAAGTATTCAATAAAGAACTTAATAAAGCACTCTTCTTCCTGACAAGTAAAGACAACTAACCTAACTACTTAACCAAACAAGAAACTAAAATCCTTTTTTTTTGTTTATGCTTCAAAATAAGAAACTTGAAAATAAATTCTTTTATTTTCTTCTAAAGCAAGCAAAAGGGAAAAGTAAAGACAAGACAAGACCCGAGAAACTAACTTCAGGTCTACTGCGGATCGCAAGGAGTCACTAAAAGAACCAACTAAGGCTAAATAGAAAAGACTCACAGACTCATCAAAAAAACCCTTTCAACAAAACATAAGAAATCTTAAAAGACAAAGAAACTAGCGTCAAACCTAGGCTTAAAGATTGTAACTACATAGACTGGGGCTAGATCAAGAAACCCCTGAGAAGTCAAAATTCAATCAGGGAAGAGGATGACTGCCTCTCCTTAATAAAAAAAGGCTTCCTGACACAGGTACGATACTAAGACTTAAGCAGCCTGCGTGTGTACGCAGGCTGTCCAAAGGTAGGGCGTGTATGTATGTGGGAAGACCCACTATAGGCCACGTACACCTCTGTAACTCCTCAAAAAAAGAAAACTAATAGTCAATACGATAAGGTAGGGAGTATTGGTATGGCAGACCAGAATCCCTTAAAGACATGGTAACTTACAGAGAACTCAAAGAGGTAATTAAACCAATTAAAACACCCAAACAGATCCCCTAAAAACCCTAGAGGCTCCCCAGTATGGTCGCCAATTCTATTATAGTGGGAAAATCCCCCTACAGACTACACTAGGGTTCTAAAGTGTAGGCAGAGCTAACCATCTAAAGTCTCCTTCTTTTAACAACTATCCCGACAACACCCCACATTAATTCATAAAGTACAAAGTATAGGTATCTGGTAGTCTTACCTTAAACTCCGCATCTGGTGTCGATCCCTTTGCGTTCGATCACTTCTCAACTATGGATCTCTTCCCAAGGTTGACCTACATTCACCAAAATACAAACAAGAAACTATGAACATGCATTCTATATATGAATTAGTGGGTTAGATGTCCTAACAATATGTAAAAAAAACATGAAGATTGAACACATCATATGGTGGGACAGAAAAAGTACTTCTTTATATTAATCTCACAGAGTCACTTACAAAATGAGATTGACGACTGCTCCTTGAACCTAGTCTCAGGATCCTATTCACCAAGCTCCAACTGCTTCCACGTATCCTTCTTCTCTCACACCTCTCTCTAGAGAATGGGCATAGGCTTATGGATGAGGAAAAAGGGGCAAGAATAGGGAATTATGGCACAAAACTCACAATGTGGCTGCAAATTCTTGGGGCAAGGGGGGAAAGCAAAATGGGCATATTTTCACTGTTGCTGTGTTTCTCCTTGGAATGAGACCCCAACACCTCTTTTTATATGTCAAAAATATGGTTATTCGGTTGGGTGATGGGATATAGGCAGTCAATTGGTTGGGAAACCACCCAATAGCTCGTAATCTCAACGAATCCCTTGCAAATTTTGTAGGAATACACAGTTTATGATGGTGCAGCTATCATACATATACGGGGAATAGTGGTGCAGATCGTGTACATACACGGAGAGTAGTGGTGCAGGGTACGTACAACTTCAAAAATTTGGCTTTTAAGAAGAGTTGTTCAGTATTGGCTTGGCAAAAATAGTAAGTAAGATGGCCTGATGCCAGGTATGCAGGTATGGTGAAATTTAGGGTTATAACAGTATGTCACAATGACACCTTTTTTTATTACCCACAATAATTCTTCCTTTAAATTCTTGTCTTCAAGAAACTTGAAGTTGCTTGATCCATCAAGATTAACTTCCATCATAGTTTTGTTCATCATAATTTTAGATTATTCACAACCCTTTCGTCAACTTGCCTAGAAAACCTAACGGTTAGGCTAGGCTAGCACTTTTAGGTTTTTTTGGACTTATGACTGCCAACAATAAGCCTTTGAAATATGAGAGAACACTTGTGAGTTGAAGAGATTCTTCAATGAGTTGCAGAAACCCTAATGCTGAAATTTCTGAAGAAATTAGTGAAACCCTACGGTCAAAAATTAAAAGTGCTCGGAATTTTATTTTGAGAGTCTCTGGAGGTGCGTTGCAGGAGACCGTACTCTCCTATGCCAAAAATAGCCCCAAATTCCAAGTATTAAGGGATGAAAATGAGAAAGAAGGAGGGTCATACAGAATTTCTGGAAACCCTAGGAGGGTCGTACGGTTCTGCAAAAAGAGGATGGTTTTCCTTGAAGTTTTGTGCAATGGGTTCTTCAAGACCTATGCTATGATACCGTGTTGATTTTTGAATAAGAATGGTTAAGTATGAAGTTCATTCCATTTTATCATTTCATAACCATTAATGTTGCAGCAACCAAGATCACAAGAAGAAGCACCATGCACAAGAACACAAGAAGTATCCTAGGAAACCCTTCTCAACAAGGGAAGAAAACCCAACCAAAATCCCTTGCTATAATATTCAAGAGAAACACCTTTACCACCAATCAACCTAGAACACAAGAGGGTGCTCAAACCATAGAATACTAGCGCCCAAGAGAGGTGTGCACTTTTCCCAAGAAGGTGTACTTGTTGAAATTTCCAAAATCACACAAAAGATATGATTCCTCAATGGGGAATTTACATTTACTTATACTAGACTAGACCTGTCAACAAAAGTGTCTATTAGCACAACAGGTCTGACCTCACTAGATCACAATATAATTAATACTAACTAGATTAATTATCTTTTACATTAATTATTAATCACATTAAGGTGGGGCCGACCTATACCCTTTATCTTACAATTAGGGTTACAAGCAGGTCTGACTCTTGAACAATATAGCAAGGGGTCATGTACACCCACTAGTTCTCATCCACTAGGGGCACATCCATAGGGATGTCCATATCTATGGCTCACTGCATTACACAGAAGAACCACTTCTTCGCTAGTGCTCAGCCACTAGGATCACATTCACCTGTGCTCGTCCACAAGCACGTCCACTCAACAGATCTTCTTTCTTGCTGCATTACGTAGGAGATTCATCTAGAGTTTCTCATCAACTCTTCTGCTCGGAGGAGGCTAATACATCATTTTCATTTATGTTCTCATGAGGATGCACCCAACACTTTTGGATTTCACACGTTCACTTTGTGCTCAGCCACAGGCATGTCCAACTCAGCAGATCTCTTTTCTCACTGCATTACATAAGAGAATCATTTGGATTTCTTCTCAACTCTCTATAGGAGGAGGTTGTATCTACGTTCTAGCTATGTCTCAGATAGGAACCACACACCCCTCTCAGGGGATTTCTCTTAGGTTTGTAAGCTGGAGAATATCTCACATAGCTGCAATGCTCAACATCTCTCAGGTTTGTAAGCTGGAGAATGTCTCACGTAGTTGCAATCATCAACAGTTGTCTCCTTTCTAGCATGGGGGACATTTAATATTGTAAAGGCTTCCAATTTGAGGGTAAATTTTGGTCATATCCTCTTGGAACTTGGATATACAAATGTAGTAATCCCTTCTTCAATTGTTTGATACACAATCTCTCTCATGATCAATCTGTTTGGGACATATTTTGGTAGTATATGCAAGGCAGAAGTGCACCCAAAGACCCTAATATAGGTATAGTGTTTCTCCATATATGAGTATCCAATATCCTTAAGGGATTCAATGGCTCCCTATGACAATATATGTAGTGGTTGATTGAAAACGATAAAGAATGGGGGTGCCATAAAGTTATCACATATATCATAGAAATGTTTTTCATAGTTACTCTCCCATAATTCAATACAATATCTATGCATATGGGGTAAATTAGGGTTCCAGTCCCAACCCATTGCAGGAAAAGAAATTGACGAACATATAACATCAATTAAATATGTAGACATATAAAAAATTGGTTTCTTGAGTGTTAAATACCTCAATAGATCTGCAAATATACTTCGTAAATAACCAAGAATAAACCAAACCATTCATTGAACACAAGAAATAGACAAAACCCTTGAGGTAGGGTAACACCATATATTAATCCTTATGGAGGGATAAAACTTATCAACCAATACTTTCTTGTACAATAACAATATTCTTCACCATGCTCCATTACATTGATTACACTTCTTTATTTAGCATTCTCTATCTTCTAGGAACATTCTAGAGAAGGAACCTTCTAGAAATCCTATTTATTATATCTAACTACCATAGTGGGCCTTATTTAATACTATAGTGGACCTAGTCCACCTTACTTTGAATGGCCTCCACTAATAATACATAATGACATTACCCTTGTGTACCTGACGTGGTACAAATATGATCTCTAATTTATGGATATCCCTCTACATTGTGTCATTAATTTATCAACCCGAGGTTCAATATACTTGTGAGGCACTCTGTGTAGTTTAAACAGAAAAGAGAATTTGTGTCAATCTATAAAGTCGAATGTAAACTATGTATAGGAAAGGAACGAATAATAATACTTTGACCCTTGGCCCTGCTGGTGGTATCTCTCGGGGTTAGGTTTCTGAAATATCATGACCCTGTCCCTTCGTATGTTCACCTAGCAAAGTTAAAAGTATTGTGGCTTTGTAACAGATATAGATTTATCCAAAGGAAGATATCAAACCTATTTTATTCATAAATCAGTACTAAGCTAATATAGCAAGTTCAAGTTTAGTAGGATTTATCAATTCCCCATTCACAGTCCTGTGAGTGATATTAAAATAGTGTTGCAGAATATATATGACCAGATTCATCAGGGAGTGTTTAAAATAACAAGAAATCATAGAGTAACTAATGATCTATGATATGTGGTTCTAATAGTTATTGGTCATCATTCTCCGACAAATTCTAGGGGCCACTATGCAACATTCATCTATTTTCAACATATATTCAACTAAAAAGGAAAAAGATAGAAACTGACAATCATATATATATGCTTAAGAACACATAACTATGAATAGAAAATTAAATCGCACAGAGTCGTACCTATGAGTGGGACCTAGCTCACAGGCAAGCATGTTCTTACACTCCACTAAATTACCAGTAAAATATCATATTGGGGCTCATAAATAGCAGCCTTATATTAAATAAAATGACAGAGTTTTAGAACAGTTATTACACAGTCATACTCTCACCCTAGCTAGACTATTCCCCATGAGAGAGCATACTCATATATATATACAATGAAATGATTCCAATGGATCTAAGTATAGAGCACCAACTTCCTAAGATACTGGGAAACAGTTCAAAACAGACTTGATGATTCGCTCAGCTCCACGGGCTCGGTATATGAGCCAATTGATTGTTCCCTTTTCCCAGGTTCGACGGTCTATTCGTTGAGTTGTCACGCACTTATGTACATGTTTCCATTCTCAGATTTTGTCATGTGCTCATGATGAAGATGTTGAGTATATCATTCAGTACTCACGATCATACATTAACGACCTCATGTTGATATCCCTTTAGTGCTAAAACTGATTATTTAAATGTTGGTACTGATATGCACTTAAGTGTTAGCTTATGCACTCAAAGTATTCACATGTTGTAATATTCATGGGCATACTAAAGATGTTATGTTGATATCATCTTAGCGCTGAACTGATATTGAACACTTGAGCTGATATGTATTAAGTATCAAAATTATATACTTAAAGTATTCAAATGCTAGAACCTTGTTGAAGTTCGTGGAATATGTTGGGAATAAAAATAGTAATTTCCTTTTATTTTACGTTGGATATGCTGAGTATGCTGATTTTAATTCTGATATATCTTCGTTGCTAAATGTATTAATTCTTTTAATATGCTGATATATCTTCTATGCTGCTACAGGCATGATTCTGTAGCAAGCTGTCATAGGTCTGATTATGTAGTAGGCTGCTACAAGTCTGATTATGTAGTAGATTTGAACACATGAGAACCCTACACTTGTATCAACTACAAATGACTTTAAATTTGTGGTAATGGATGTGAAATGACCCTGATTTGAAGAATATATAGACCTTTAAAGAAAAACCCTGTAACAACTTTTTCACACGTGAATTGTCACTTCAAAAGTAAATACAAAATGCACTACTTCCCCTAATGTTAATCAAAAATCCAATTAAATATTAATAAATGCAATTAGAAAATCACCTTGAGCCTAAATCCCGCATATGGAAATTAAAATGGATAAGATAGGGTTATATGTAAATGATAAAGGGTTAAAAGGAAGGAAAATAAGAAGTCAAATGATGGCAATTTTGTGACTCGTCATCTCCCCCGAACTGTATATGTTGCATGTCCTCATGCAACCCTGTTGCTTCACAACAACCAAGCTGTAAGGACACACATTGAATAATGATCCTCGTTTTCCAATGCATACCAATCAAATTTTTTTCTCATTGTAATGGCTCTCCTTCGAATTTGCACAAGCAAGTAGGGTAAGAGGACACAAGACTATATTGTTGCCTTTGATGTCAATTAGGTGTGCTTGTTGGTCTGCATATGCCCAAAGTACTTATGGTCATCTAAGCTGCCATGGACCACCCTACAGGAGGCAATCTATTATCAACTTTATGGATCCACAACAACTAATAAATGGCCTATTTCTCAACACAACATGTCGGAAGGAGGTCTGAAACATGRGTGTTCTAAGMTTTGTAGTTGTGGCTACGAATGAAGAGGTTGGTAACAKAATTGATTCTTGAATACTCCATTAKYATGKMATTATATGYAGTGCACAACATTTCTTTGAACTMTGAATTTCACAACCCAACAAGTGCCTTTGTAAAATGTACGCAACATGTAAGAAATGATTTGCAATCCTCATACCATATGTAATGTATCCTCCAATGAGTCTCAACTTGATTTCTGCTTGATAGTTCTTGTGGGGTAGCATGTTCATTTCTTCGACTTGTCCATATCAACTACTTATTTTTCTGTTGTTGGTTCTTGTGGAACAACAACAATGTTTTTTTYTTTTTTCTTTTTCACTCTTGTTGCTGGTTCTTGTGTGACAACAACAAGACCTTCATATTTGGCGTCTTCATCTGTATCTTCGATTTTGGATCCTCAGTGTCACTTTCAAATCGTTGTCTTGAATTTTTCATATTTTCTCTCCTGTGATTCGTTAGAGTAGCCAATTCTAACAAAACCACTATTCTTCATATTGAGTTGGCTAGACTCAATACATTGATTAATTCCAAGACATTTTCAAGAGCACTATTAACTCATAAGAACCATCGTGAATAAAGATCCACAAATTTTCATGCTGGAAGAAAACATGCACAAATAAATAAAGGAAAGTTTGAAAGCCTTCTTCTTAGCCTAGTGCCAATTGTTTTAGTAGAACTGCCTCCATACCTCTTTGATGAGATGTTGGGCCCACACAGACTACAACAACTAAGCACATCACTGTGTCAAATGCATTTTCTCTGAATAGGGTTTCTTGATGCTAGTTCTTGTGTAGCAACACTAATGTCCTTCCTTGAACAACTTCTGGTCCTTCTCATTTTGGGACATTTAGGGAGGTGTTGGAATGGATTTAAATTGTGGAAGTGGAGTAAGATGATGTCATGGTTCAGATACAAGAATATCCCTTCCCTCTCACAGGTCACTCAAGTTAAAAGGGTTCTTTCTGTCTCATAGAGATGAAGCAAATGAACAATGTTGTGTACCTGCTCAGAACAAGACAATAAAATAGAAAAATGGCACTTTCCAAGTACCAAAATGATATTAGTGCTTCATAAGACAATGAACTCTTAAGAAATGTACTATCTGATATAGAATTGCAGCAGTATAACAGTTTATAACAGCAATAAGAAATTTGCAACAGCCACAACAATTATGCTTCAAAATGCTTGATAAAAGACTTGAAATAACAACTTTAACTAGGCAAATTGATAATAGATAGTCACAAGCAGTTTTAACAATGTCTAGCTAGCATAACATGTCACTTTTGGGGTTAATTTGCTGCTGTTAGATGATTGTAACAATCTTTTGCAACAACAGCAAGTAGGTTAATGATTTAGGCTAATCTAAGGTTAGTAGGAGTCAATAGTTGTCAAGAGAAGATGTTCTGAAAATTGTTTGATCAATCAACACTTGTAATGGKTAGACTAGTGCCTTCTAGGGTAATGGAGTCAATGATGGCAGCAACAACTCTTAGAGGAAAATAGCAAKGMTAWTVTTTAGYCAAAKGGKATGGAGAGGATGAGAGASGTGTTGGTAGCCCAAGGCCTCAAAAATCCAAGTCCTAGAGATAATTGCTAGAAAGTAATAAAAATTAGGCCCTAGCGATTTCTCCTTTCCTTAGACAATTTGAAATAAAATATGCAATAGGAAATGAGGTAGGGTTACTAGAGTGCTACAATGGTAGGGCTCTACTATCTACTTCTAGATAGGTGCCTTTCAAGAAATCTTAGCAAATGGAAGATTATAGAGAAAAATATAGTAACATATGTCTTTCTCCTAGGGTTTCAAGCAAGCAATTTCATAATCTTTGACATGAAACAAGTAAATTCACCATAAGCATTTATTCACAATAAAGAAATGCAGATTTTTTACCTCACCAAGAATAATCAAGCATAAACCCTAGTTGAAGATCCTCCATATGAAAATTTGCCAAACTACACCAAGATTTGCCTCCCCAAAAGTTGTGCACCACTTAATTTCAACCAATAATCCTTAAAGAGGGTCGAATTTCAGACCACCACTTGTGTGATGAGTCCTTCATGATAAAGTGAGAGTTTTCTCTCTCTATTTATGCAATAATTATGACTGTTATCCACCAAAGTTGCACTATGGTGAATTTCCGCTGAGCCGCCAAAGATTGAACATTATTGTTCAAAATTCAGAAGTTCAGAAATTCAGCCGGTCTAAAAGACCACCT
>JZKD02S2270060.1:429643-442520 GCA_000966675.3 Picea glauca | reverse complement strand
GTTTGACAGCGTCCTCTATCTTGCCCAGCCTGCAAAACCCTTTGATGAGGGTACAAATGGTTATAACATCTGGAACATACCCATGTGCCTCCATTCCCTCAAACACTTGGAATGCGTAATCCATTCTACCTGTTTGACAATGACAATTGATGACAATGTTCAGAGTGATGTCTGCTTCAATTATAAGTCTGTAAACAGACAATGCCGATTCATGTCGATGCCGTCGGACTAGGCTACTTAATAAAAGATTGCAGGTGATGAGAGAAGGGGTGGATTCAGATTTATCTGAAAGCAGATGCTTGAAGGTGTCCACTGCCTCTGTAAGCCTGTTGGTCTCACATAATGTTTTAATGCGCATGTCTGCAGTGGCATTGCAAGTGTGAAAGGAGTGTTGAGGAGGATTGGGATGGGCACGTGAGATGTTCTTCCACATGGATAGCATGGTCTTCCTCATTGTAATGGCCGCCATGGACGCATTGGGGTGAGCAGCGTGACGGAGTAGCAGTAGCACTTTAAAACCCTAAAGCCTTCTAACTCTTTGACATGAAACGAAGTCATGTAGGCACAGAAGTTCTGGACGGAACTAACCCCGTGTCCAGAAATTTATAAGATTATCGATAATAGACTCTCTTAAGGTTATTTTCCCATAGTAAATACAATGAATGTTAAAAATAAAGTTTTTCAAGATACCATATCAAATTATAACTTCCCATTTATAAATTAACTAGCATATCCTTGGGAAGGGAACGCTTAAAAAAATAAGGTGAATATGTTGTAAAAAAAAAATAGAGTGTTTTTTTGGATAGTGCGTTGTTTCTTATCATATTTTAAGGTTTAATTATGTTCCACAATATTTTAAAGTCTAAATGTTTATATTTTCTATTTATGGTTTCCTATCTTTTCTTAATGAATTTTTTAGTTTTTTGCTTCTTTTTACCTCTAACTATTTGTAAATTAGAATCTAATTATTTGTAAATTAGAAGAAGAAACACTATAAGAGAGCCACTATACTATAAGTAGCTTCACGTATTTACAATTTGCAGCCTTACATGTTAATTTTTAAGATGTTATTGGTCGTGCCCTTCTACTATAGTGTATATAATAATGTTCAAAACATAGAAGAATAGACATTGTTAGTCCCTCCCTATTACAATTATGTCCATCAAAGAATGCACTAGTATGAATGTTAGGTAACTATCTGTAAATAACCACTATACTATAAGTAGCCCCACTTATTTACAATTTGCAGCCTTACATGTTAACTTTTAAGATGTTATTGGTCGTGCCCTTCTACTATAGTGTATATAATAATGTTCAAAACATAGAAGAATAGACATTGTTGGTCCCTCCCTATTTATGACCTCGATTACAATTATGTCCATCAAAAAATGCACTAGTATGAATGTTAGGTAACTATTTGTAAATTAGAGGAAGAGACACTACAAGAGAGCCACTATACTATAAGTAGCCTCGTGTATTTACAATTTGCATCATTACATGTTAATTTTTAAGATGTTATTGGTCGTGCCCTTCTACTATAGTGTATATAATAATGTTCAAAACATAGAAGAATAGACATTGTTGGTCCCTCCCTATTTATGACCTCGATTACAATTATGTCCAACAAAGAATGCACTAGTATGAATGTTAGGTAACTATTTGTAAATTAGAGGAAGAGACACTACAAGAGATCCACTATACTATAATTAGCCCCATGTATTTACAATTTGCAGCCTTACATGCTAATTTTTAAGATGTTATTGGTCATGCCCTTCTACTATAGTGTATATAATCATGTTCAAAACATAGAAGAATAGGCATTGTTGGTCCCTCCCTATTTATGACCTCGATTACAATTATGTCCATCAACGAATGCACTAGCATGAATGTTAGGTAACTATTTGTAAATTAGAGGAAGAGACACTACAAGAGATCCACTATACTATAAGTAGCCCCATGTATTTACAATTTGCAGCCTTAAATGTTAATTTTTAAGATGTTATTGGTCGTGCCCTTCTACTATAGTGTAAGTAATAATGTTCAAAACATAGAAGAATAGACATTGTTGGTCCCTCCCTATTTATGACCTCGATTACAATTATGTCCATCAAAGAATGCACTAGTATGAATGTTAGGATATGATTCACTACAAATAATATGTTTGTATTTATGTTGGACAAGGCATCAATCGGACCAAAAAACTAGGTAGCAAGTATATGGCCATGATGTTCAAAAATACATGTTGAGAAATCCATAAAAAAAAAATGTTTTTCTTTGCAATTTTTCTTTGTTGAATAAAACATCAAAAACAAAAACAAAATACTATAAATATAATACTAATATTTATATTAATATTGTTGTATAGTGGTATTTTATATTTATGAATCAACTCTTCCATATTACCCTTCATCCCTTGCAGTGGACCATTCATCCCTTCCATTCGATGTTGATCAACTATTAGCTTACCCAAAATACCAAAGATCAAATCTTCAGTGGTGGGATCCGACCACTGCCCCTGAAGATTCAAATGGTAATAATTCGAAGTCTTCTTCTCATAGGCAAAGGACGAAGAGACATTATAGAGATTATTTTCAAGGATAATTCATCCCTTCTCTTCGATGTTGATCAACTATTAGCTTATCCAAAATACCAAAGATCAAATCTCCAGTGGTGGGATCTGACCACTACCCTTGAAGATTCAAATGGTAATAATTCGAAGTCTTTTTCTCATAAGAAAAGGATGAAGAGACATCCTAGAGATTATTTGCAAGGATAATTCAGGAAAGTAAAACCACTTACCTTTAATGGTGAGGTGAAATCTCGTCAAGAAGATGAGACTTGGCTTCTTGGGTTACAAAAATACTTTCAAGTACATAAATACACAGGAATTATGAAGGCCAAAGTACCCATCTATAATATGAATGGAAGAGCATCTACGTGGTGGGAACATCTCATAAAAGTGAAGAAGAAGATCAATGAGAGGAAAATTACTTGGAAGCAGTTCGAAAAACACTTTCAACRAAAATATCTTTCATATAAGTACTTTGATGGCAKGATCAAAGAATTCCATCATAAACTAAAGCTGAGACAAATGACTATGGATGAGTATGCAAATAAACTCTTGGAGCTACCAAGATATGTTAATATATCGAGGATGAGAAGGAAAAAACACAATGCTTCTTAAGTTGACTGCCTCAATATTACAAGGATTAAACTCTTGATGAGAAAATTAGATTGATCTAGTGGGGTAGCTCTCTCTATAGTGTCTTTGAAGGCGGTAAGCATTTTGAAAAATTCAGATGAATTAATAAATCAAAATTCAGATGATCTATGCTAATATAATATGAAGTGAAACATTCAGGATTCAGATGATCTATGCTAATGTAATTTTTGTTTTCAAGGATACATCGCCTAGGGAAAACTCCCAAGTACTTCCCCTCATTTAAAAGAAGGAGATTGAACTAGTGGTGAAGTTCTCTCTGTAGTGTCTCACTAGGCGGTAAGCATTATGACAATTAAAACAGAATTAATAAATCGAAATTCGGATGATCTATGCTAATATAATATGAAGTGAAACCTTCGGGATTCAGATGATCTATGCTAATGTAATTTTTGTTTTCAAGGATACGTAGCCTAGGGAAAACTCCCAAGTACTTCCCCTCATTTAGAGGATGGTACCCATGGTAAACCCTAAATTATTTAGGGTACAAGGAAATCAATAATGGGGCTCAAAGTCATTACAACAATATACTCATAGTGAGCTACATGAATATAACTTGAGTGTGGAGGATAACACTCCATCCCACAACCAGCTAGACCCAATTGACAATGCTAATGTAATATACAATGGCCAACAAATGATTCTATAATGTCGATTGACATTTTCTTTAACATGAAATAGGAAACCTAAAAACACATATCAATTATTTCAGATATTATTAATTTTGTATTACATAATATGAAAAATGAGTAGAGTTTACATTATAGAGTATGAAAAATGTGTGGAGATCCTTTAAGGACACTAGAATTAGTAATTGTTTTAGATATTATTAATTTTGCATTGCAGTGCATCCCCAAGCAGGTTATCACATGTTTGAGAATAGTTTATAATAAATATTGACTTGCAATCAAAGTTATTTTTTTCTTCTTAATAAAACATTTAATCATAATTAAGTGTTTGTTTATAGAATAGTAAAACATCAAGTTCCTCTAACTTAATAATTGTGAGCCAATATAAATATCCATATCATAAACCCATTACAAGTAAAATTTCTAAATATACTATGCTCTCTTGAAACCTTCTCAAACAACTAAAACTAGAATTTGAAATATTTTAAAAACTAAAATATATTATATTTTCAATTTTTAATTATTTAAAAATTCTATATATTATAATTTAAATATGAAAATAATACTAACAGTACACAATCTTTTATAATAAACTACAACTCTCACCCTCTCACCTTTAATTGGAGGCTATGTGCTTAACTATCCTGTATAGTAAAAAATACAACTCTCAACTTTATATTGAAGCATATATGCTTAATTATGTTCTTTTTTACCTGGAAGAAAGTCTACAATGAATACATTGCTATACTTGAATCATTTCTTAACTCGCATAGAGCATCAATCCACACCATTCCTCGCAAAGAGCCCAGATTTCATATGTCATCAATCCACAACATTAGCTAACTTGGTACGTCTACCCTGGAGTTGATAAAAAACATAGAGTATAGGGTGGGTAAATTTAACAATAGAGTATATGGTGGGAAACTTTTGAATGGATTTACAAGAGATAAAAGCGAGAAATGGTCAAAAGATTAAAAAATGTATTCAAAAATAAAATAATAATAATTTATTTTTAAGGTCACGATCAAGCAACATCAAATTGGTGTATAAGACCTCCTTGTTTGTGGGACAAGGGACTCTTCTTCACCCAGGGATTTGATTGGTAAAGTATACGGAAGTATACATACCTTACCCCCCTCTAGATTTGAACTTGTAACCTTTTAAGAAGAAACACATGTTCTTAACCATTAAACCCTTACCAACAGGCCTCACACACATATGCAATAAATATTACTTGAAATAAAAATTAATAATTTTGATATAAACATCAATGTGACCTTATCAGGATTTGAGAAAAATAGACGAATGAGATTTTCCTCAAAAGCCACGCCCAGCTACCTTGGCTTGGCACCTCTGTCCGGGAAAATTCAAGCATATCTTTACTGTAACGCAATAAGGTGTTATGCTATATTACTGCAAACCCCCAGTCCCGACTCCTGGATAAAGATCTTGTAGATGGGTCAGGCATTTGTGGGTCAATTTTAGTACGTATGGTCAAGGCGCAATAAGGTGTTATGCTATATTACTGCAAACCCCCAGTCCCGACTCCTGGGTAAAGATCTTGTAGATGGGTCAAGCATTTGTTGGTCAATTTTAGTACGTATGGTCAAGGCATTTAAAAAAAAAAAAATTCTGTAGGGGTGCAAAATCAACACTAATATTTTACATTGTGAGCTTTGCTAGTTTGTGAGATATCTAGCAAATCAACACTATAATATTTTACATGGTGAGCTTTGCTAGTTTGTGAGACACTGGCAAATCAACACTATATCTGGCTATCTTGTCATGACTTTCATGTTTTCTCTAGCAACTGTTTGGCGTTTCTAATCTTATATTTACAATCTGAATACATATCATATTTGACAGGATGGAGATTTCATGTTTCACACTGATTTGAATGTGTGCTAATTATCACACTCGTCATTGACCATTTGTGCTCATTCTTTGATTTTTTTTATATGGTGTATTTTTGCTATGTTCAATATGTTCAATAGCATATATGATTACATTAGTTGCTCAAAATAGGTATATTTTCTTCAAGGAGTATAAATTAATGCAAATTGTGATGCTCAGAAGCTGGCTGTGCATTTCAATTTTGTAATTTAGGGAGATTTTACTTGGTTAAAACTCACTTAGTTGTCTTATCGATAACTGAAATTTAGATCAATTATATGTAAGAAATGCATAAAGCTGAATATTTCTCTGTTATTTTTTATAAAGAACAGACCATTACATTTAATAGATATTATTAATTTTGCATTAGAGTATGAAAAACATGTGAATTTCCTTTGGCTAAACATGTGCCAACCTATGAGTCACTAGAGCCCCCCTCTAGTGGGAGTGAGGTTCTTATTATCTGTCCATATTTACAGCAAAATGCTCCCAATGCACCTTGCCAATAATAAGGACATCCATACCCAAAACCCTATTACATTTTTTCTTATTATCTGTCCATGTTTACAGCAAGATGCTCTAAATGCATCATGCCAAGAATTAGGACATCCATAACCAAAAACCCTTATCCATTTTTAAAGAATGGAGTGACTGTTCTGTCATTTAATGATACATTAATGTTGCACGATACATTATGAAAAATTGTGGAGATCCTTTATGTGCACAATATTGGTAAACTTATATCCACCTAAAAGTCACCACGCCCCTGTAGTATGCCAATGACCAGCCAAGTCACTGGTTGTTTCTTAAGAAAAATGTTTCCCATCCATCCAGGAAAGGGAAATAGATGCTAGAAATGGGTTTCTAGGGTAGTTTCAGTTTCAGAACTTGTTCTCTCTGAAACGGCCACCTCAGGTGCGGCTTATGGTAACATGACCAGCCAGTGCACTTTTACATTGTCTGGTTCCAAGCTTTCCCTATTTTCAATTGTCTTAGACAGCTCTAATCTCATTGATTCCCAGCTCCCTTGTTTTCAGTTTTCTTAGGTTGTTCTGTTTGCATTGGCTTGTGACTATTTTGTTTCTGAAAATTCTTTGGCCTATTTTACTGGTCTAAAGGTGCAGCTTATGGTAACATGACCAGCCAGTGCACTTTTACATTGTATGATTCCAAGATTTCCCTATTTTCAATCGTCTTAGACTACTCTAAGACCATTGATTCCCAGCTCCCCTGTTTTCAGTTGTCTTAGGCTGATTTGTTTGGTCTACTTTATTCGTCTAAATGGATTGGTTGGTAGTATTTCTTTCCATAGCCAATCCAAAAGGATGACCATTACATTGTTACAATTTTGGTATTTGAACTCATTTTAATAGTACCTCAACAACATTTTCAAACTACAAAACCTTGAATTATAAACAATAAAACAAATTTAAATTATGAAAACAACATAATAGAAATAAAAATAAAAACCCTCAAAGCCGGTCTTATACCATATCCAATAGCCAGCAGAGGAGCTATTATGTCTACATTAATCTCCCATTACAGACTATGAAAGTATGTGTCGAGATTGTTTATAGGCACATGATAGCTAAACATGTACCCACCCAAAAGTCACCACGGTCTTCCTCGAGAGGGATTAGGGCTCTTATTATCTGTCCATATTTATTGCCATCATGCTCCCAATGCATCCTACCAAGAATTAGGACATTGATACCCAAACACTCTACTACATTTAAAAAAAGGTTGTAAGAAAAGGTTGAAAAAAGAAAAAAAACGATACCATCCAAGAATGTAGGGAAGCATTCCTTGGATTTCCCCACAAGATTTTCAAAGGGAAAAATAGAAACTTTAAAGAATGTCTAAACAGAAATTGTAAGATAGTAACTTTCGAATGTGTGTTTTTATGTGAAGATAAAAATTAGCTTTTAACTTCCCTCTCTTACTCTTCTTTGTGTTTAGTCACTAGTGCACCCATTAATCCAAGTGTGCAGATCACAGTTAGAACTTGAAAAAATACAGTGAAATGTTTTCTCTCTATGCCATTTCTGTTCTTGAGAGTTGTCAAATCTCTCCGATTGCATCCTCACCTTTCTTGCCTTTTGTATCCTTTTTTTTGTTTACTTCAGCATCGTTTGATTTTTTCTTATTCGCCTTGGATACTACATTAGAAACTGTGAATCCAGTGTTTTCAAAGAACCGTGCTCTGTCGAGTATCAAAGCATTCCGTTCCTTAACATCCACACCATCATAAGTCCACACTGCCAAAGTTGCATCACCTTTCAGGCCCAATGACAACCAACCAAGACCTGCAGTAGCAATATCCACCGAATTGAAATCCCAACTGTTTCCTGATACTTCGAATTCCCTCCGCCGCCATTCACCAAGCTCAGAGAATCTTTCCACCCCAATGGGATGCTGCAACTGTAGTCCAAAGTGGTGTTCTCTTATCACTTCCGCATTCTCAACCCTCCCCATATGCAAGGGAATAAGAGGAGAGGCCCAAACAGTTACATAGATTGACTGCACAGAAGCCTCTTCGATATCAACCCTCATTAATCCGCCAACATGTACACACTGACCCACAGTCAACCTGTAACTCCTCGGTCTAAGCTCCTGAATCTGAACCATCTTCTGCTCTTCTCTGTTCAGTCGTGTTGACATCTGATATGGATGCAGAAGGCCCGGTGTGTCATACAATTTGGCCTTGTCAGGCAGAATCCCTTCGATCCTAAGAATCCCCAATGTAATGCCTGGAACCGGAGCTTCGGTAAGCTGGGTAACCTGCCCTCCAACGTGCTTCCCAATCGCATTAATCAAAGTCGATTTGCCCACACTCTGCGCACCGATCACCCACACATTCCCTCGAGGACCGGCAAGCTGCTTGATATGCTCGGCCAAGTTCTTAATCCCACAGCCTTTGTGGGAACTGACAAGATGGACTCCCTGTAACTTTTCCGCCCCACCGAACCTGGACTGCCAACGAACCCAATTCTCTAACCTCTGTGGCATAACCTGGGTAGGAAGAAGATCGAGCTTCGTGGCAACAAGCACTAAACGGGGAACGTTCCCGGACTTGCCTTCCTTCCAGACATGAGCCCCTTCTTCCATCACATGCGATACCAGCACCGCCACGCGCCGAGGAAAAAACCCATCAAAGTCCACAGTATCGACCACCATCACCACAGTCGATCTGCTGCCGGTTGTTTTCATCAATCTGGCTCCCACTGTAACTTCAAAATCAAAATCTGGCAGCAAATCCTCTTCGCTCTCGTCCTTCACTTTCCCAGTTGCGCAAGGAATGGCACCGGGCGCAAACCACCGGCCTTTCGGCTTTCTTGAGGTTTTCATTCTTTTTACCCACTTGAGACAAATTGGGGCCCGGTTCAGATTCCTGGACCTTAATCTGATTACTAATTTCTCCTTCATCGTCTGGATTCAGCCAGATTCCATTTCCTAAATTCTCCCCTTTGACATCCACCCACACTCTTGTCTTTTTTACTTTCTCTGAGGGTTTTGTGAAGAATCCGGGCACCTTCGGCTGCTCATTCTGCATGTAAACTCCGCATCCCGGGCAAACTAAACGCTCGGAACCGCTTTCGCGACCCTCGCTTCGACCCCATGGCGGAGGTTTTTGCAGTTGGGTTCCCAAACTAATGTTTTCGGGAGGTTTTGTTGATGATATAAGATCTTTAATAGCAGATGCATCAGAGGAAATACATCGTATTATTCGATATTGGCAGACGGAAAAGATGTCATACCTTGAGTTCTCGTGAATACCCGCGGCCTCTGCATTGACGGATCTTTTTTGCTTCAAATGAGGACAATAAGCTAATGATATTGATGTTGGAAAACATTTTCTGGTCCGAGATGCAGCCAGCAGGTTGCCGTTAAGCTTTGCAACCCTTTGCAACATGACCGTCTGTCAGGGGTTGATATTACAGGATCGGGAATTGCTACCATGGCAGGAGGGTTTTCAAGAGTTAGGGTTTAAGGCATTTCTGTACTCCAGCTCTGTACTCTGGCCTGTGGCTACACTGTTGCGCTGTCCCCTTGCCCGATAAGATTGGCATCGATGAAATTATCAGTTGCCGCATTGATCTCTTGAATGTTGAACCAAATTATCATCCTCTTTTTATGATTTCGGCCATCCACATAATATTTATCATTTAAAAATCCAAAATACCAGAAACCATTTTCATTAGAGACACCTAATGACGGAAAAAATTCTAAAACCCTGTTTTAGATATAAAGATGCCTATCGGCGTAAATATATGAGATGATGATACGGTGCACATTACTCGATCCAAGTCTAACAATTTATTTGGAGACAACGAACGTAATTGGTGGCATACTCGTTGGGGTTTTGATAATGGCAATGTAACTGGTGGCATACTTTTTTTTTATACCATGGGAATAGCAACCTTCCAAGAGTATATCCAACAGTTCGGAAGTCAGATATATCAATAACTTGTGACTCAGTAGGGGCCGAGACGTTCCGAGGCCCACCGAAGTAAACCTCTATCCCAGGGATCGTCTACCCTTCCAGCCTTGTCACAACGAGCCAATATGAGCATCCCTACCCCCCGCCGGTTTTGAACCTGTGACCTCCCCGGAAATAACACATGTTCTTAACCATTGGGCCCACTCAGGTGCTCTCGTAATTGGTGGCATACTTGTTGGAAAGGACAAGGACCTCACAAAGGGTATCCTTCCCTCATCCCATTCCTAAATACC
Organism: Picea glauca; assembly: GCA_000966675.3. Lineage (NCBI taxonomy): Eukaryota > Viridiplantae > Streptophyta > Pinopsida > Pinales > Pinaceae > Picea > Picea glauca. The sequence continues at coordinate 432,044 of JZKD02S2270060.1, read as the reverse complement.
CAGAAGCTATGACCAAGATAAAATATTGGATTTAAGTTAACTTGAAATTTTTTGTGAAAATGAGCTAAACTAGCATACTCCCGAAGTGGGGAAAGGAAACGCCGAAAAAAACTGAGTAAGATATGTTTTATGACCAGCATATTTAGTGAGAGAACAAACAATGTAACACATATAATATAGAGAAGTGAATGGCGTATAAAGTTATTTGCTACTTAGAGATTGAATAATAATTTGTTATGAAAATGAAATAAAACAAACAACAACTTTAAGTGCAATCAGAGATTTCTAGCACGACTTCCGTCTTAGAAGCGATTTCACAAGCAATTTAATATAGATGTTGGAGCAAAGAGATAATAAGTGTTAGACAACTCTCACCTATAGGGACTGAATTGGAAAACATCCTTCAAGCTAAATTATTGGTTATTCTTACAATATTTTGGAGATTCTAGGGCACCATTACACAAATTCTTGTGATTCTCAACACTGAGAAACATAAGGCTCTCATAAACCCTAGTCATGGCATCAAAATCCAACAAACAAATTGGGCATCAAAGACAAGGTAACATGTTGAAGCAGAGTATAATTTTTCACAAACCCTACAAACGATAACTTTGAAATGCATTATGTGGGTTTTTCAGGGTTCCCCAATTTTTCACAACTAAACATTGGGAAAGATTTAAGTGTTTAACGTGTTTGAAACAAGAAAGTAGTGAATGAAAGAGTGTACGAGTGTAGTAGCTTGTGACATTTCTTGCTTAGATCATTATTGTTAAGCATGCTATTGCTATGATATAAATTTTTCAACCACAACATTCAATGAAATTAGTTTAGTATAACTTTGACAATAGCCAATTAAGAAAATGGAATCTTACCAATAAGGAAGGAACTCATTTCCATAAATAGAACTTATAATCCATGAGATCAACATGTTTAAAGGAGTGCATATATGATTCAAGAACACCAAGATGCCCAACTCTCACTAAAAACATTTAGTAAAAGATTCCTTTGATACATTTTACTAAATCAAGGAAGCTATAGGCAATGCTAATCAGATTAAAGTTAAACCCTAGAACTATAAACCTTCACAATTGCTTACAATGCTATACTAGGAAACACCATGGGCATGATATAACAAAAGTTAGATTGTGCAAAATATTTATTTTGCCTTGAAAAAGATAGGTTGCATGGCCTAACCTCAATGCTCCATGAATCAATAATCATATAAGGAGAACATATAATAAGCATGTCAGAAATGTCAAATAGTTTTTTCTCATGATTGGTAGATTCAGAATTCCCAATTTGATTCATTCCTTTAAGCTTTCTTTAATAAGAAAAACAAGTGATTCATCTCTCCTTTAGGAAAATCCTTAGCATAGCCAAATCTCCACTATTATCCATAATCACAACATGTGCCCTCATTTTTTTCCTTAGTCTTATTTATCTTTGCTTGGAAGCTGAACCATAATATGTGTACGTGGCTAATTTTCTTGGCCATACAAGTGTAACAAAGATTGAAGCAACATCGAATGAGCAAAATTCTTCTACATTTTAATTTATGAAAATTGCAACTACAAAAGATTCCAGGCTTGTCCTTGTTCTTTCAATAGAAATATTTATATTACTTCTAGTTGTTTAAGCAAATTTCTAGTAATATGATATTATATATTTGCAATCATATTCCACATGAATACTATTTTTTTTAATACTATATTAACTGGATTCTATAACTATTTTAAATATGTTAACATGATGAAAATATTCATATACTGACATGTCTATGCAATAATTTATGGATACCCATAACATCTCAATTGCAAAGAATCAACCTAAACTAATATGGAAAAACAAATTAGTACATCAAATGGTCAACAACATATTCAACTTGAAAGTGGAGCTAGCGAGGATGAACAATCACAGATTTGATAATACATGGCCTCTCTTGTTTTCAGGAAAACACACACAAGGATCGAGCACGCAGGGGATCGTAGAGTGGAGCACAACGATCAGGCGCAGATCTGAGGGCCGAGGCCTGGTGCCCTTGGGGAATCTTCAAATCTAAGGCGAGTTTCCCGATCGAGCCCCTTGCTGAGATTCTGAAACTTTGGCTTCGTTGTGCCTCAAGATCTGGGTCCTCCTGGATCCGATCTGGTGCCCAAAGGGACCCTCACTCTGTTACAGGTATGAACTAACTGAGAGGGGGGGGGTGAATCAGTTAGTGTAAATTATTAACAATTTCACTCATTTTTAACTTCGAATCATTAATCTTAGTGGCAATAAGTCTTTACAGTGAAATCCAGTGTTATAAACATAAAGCAGATAGCATAAAGAACAGCAATCACACACAACATTCATTCACAAGTATGAGACACAGATTTTTCAAGAGGAAACCCAACCAGGGAAA
>JZKD02S2270060.1:410322-422954 GCA_000966675.3 Picea glauca | reverse complement strand
TCTACGTTTCAACATCTGAGATTCAGCATCTGTGTTCACCATACACAATCGATTGCCATCAATGACAACCTTGATCATCTGCGTCATCTCTGCTGTAGCCATATTTCCAACACACTCCTGTCTTGATCTAGCCCACATTATGTGGGGATCAGAGCCTTGCTCTAAGATTAGATCTTCTGGAGGCGGTGAGCCACTGCCTCCCCCTCCATCCTCCATCGATGAAGCAACTTTTAGAAGACTAATCATTTCCCAAGGGGAGAAGAAAGTAGCCAAAGCTATCCCAAAATTCTTCAGAAAGCTAGAAGAGGTTCTAGTTATCGCTTTACCTCTAGATCAACCCATGAGTGTGTCCATCTCACTGGAAGATCGGGATTTAGTAGGAAAATTTACAGGTCTTTGGCCCTCTCCCTGAACAACTGAAAACTGGATTCAAAAAAATTGGAGACCACTGATCTCAAACAGTGTCACTAGCTATGCAGTCAGAAGAGGGTTCTTCTTGTTTGAATTCATCTCCAAAGAGGACCGAGACTTGATTTTTAGGAGTGGGCCTTACTTCATGGGACCACAAAGGCTCTACCTAAATCGATGGACTCCTAACCTCAATCCTGAAGTGGATGTTCCAAAGGTAGTGTCGGTTTGGGTTCGCCTACCCAACCTGCTGATTCATTGTTGGAACACCACCTCCGTGCAAACCATAGGAAACAGGCTTGGCACATTTATTGATAAAGTTGATCCAAAAGGGCAGTACTCTTGCGCTTGGATCTATGTAGAAGTAGATTTGGAAGCTGGACTACCTGAAGCAATCAATTTAACCATCGTGAATTGGTAGCATTATCAAAATCTAGACTACGAGCAACTACCATTTAAGTGCCGAAGTTGCCATGATTATGGGCATTTCCAAAAGCATTGCCCAAAAACCTAGGTAGTACAACAAGAGAAAGATTTAGGAGAAGGATGGCAGCATGCGAAAAGATCCAAGGCAAACCCCAACCCTAACTCCAAAAAGGAAAGGAAAAACCATAGAGATCAAAATGATATGGGGAATAACTTTGAGGTGCTTGGAGAAAAAGAGAATCAATTACCTACAACTCAAAATAAAGCAGAAAAACAAAACAATCCAGAAATGATAAGCCAAGATAATAAGGAACCACCTCCATAGTTAAAACCAAGAGAAATCCCGGAGACACAACTTTTAGGGACAGAGGGAGAGACATCGGAAGAAGCTGAGGGTGAAGCAGACATGGGGCTAACTCAAAACTCCCCAAAAACAACCACCAGAGGAAGGAAAACGACAAAAGAAAGATGAGAAAGGGAGACATACAGAGATAAACTCCAAGGAACTCAACAAACTCTGGAAACAATACTAAACTCCAGAAGCACAAGGAATCAAGGGTAGCCCTCTCAAAGGATGCCTTCCAATCCAAAAAGCAAGCAATGAAGATAATCTCCTGGAATTGTAGGGGGTTATGAAACCAAAACAAAAAATAAGCTATGAAAGACTTACTCTGAATATCAAACCTAGACATTCTACTTGTCCATGAGACTAAAATGGAGGAATCAAAATTTCTCCAATCCAGCGCAACCTTTTGGAACAAAGGAGCAGGAGTAGCGGTCAGCGCAAGAGGAGCCTCCCGAGGAATTGGCTCATTGTGGAACTCCTCCACCTTTGATCTTTTGAATATTGAGCATTGTACCCATTGGATCCTCACCAAGCTTATTCATAAGGATTCAGGTATTCACATCTGTTTATTTAATATTTATGTTCATGTTCTTCCCTCTGAAAAAAAATCTGTTGGAACATTTTGAAAGAGTTCCTTAACAACCATCAATTGGAGAACATTATTATTGTCGGAGACCTCAATGTTACTTTATCCCTTGGAGAAAAAAAGGGGGGTTCCATCATAAGAGACCCATGTCGAGAAGCAAAGCTAGACATATTCATGGTCCAGAGCTCCTTCCTCCTTTTAAACCTCAACGCAGTCTCCACAATTCTCCCCTTCAACGCCTCCGATCATAAGCCAATCCTTCTAGAATTTACCAAAGATTCTTCTCTGGGTCCTATCCCTTTTTGCTTCAGCCCCTCCTAGATCCAGCATGAGGATTTCCATGATTTGGTCAATCAAGTATGGCAGATTCCTATCACAAGTTCTCCCTTTTTTGTGTGGGGAGAAAAAATCCAAAGAATGAAGCGAGCTCTCAAAGATTGGGCAAAATCCCTAAAATCTCCTGCAACCAAAAGAGTGGAAACCCAACAGTAGCTGGAAATTCATCAACTATCTATGGAAGAAGGAAATCCAAACCCAAACAGCCTGGAGAAAGAAACAACCCTCCATAGAAAGTTCCATGCAGCCTGTAGAGAGGAAGAAGATTATTGGTGACAAAAATCTCGGAGCCTTTGGTTAAAAGTTGGGGATAAGAACACAAACTTTTTTAATAAGCAAGTAGAAGCCAGAAAACAATTCAATTCCGTAAAAGAAATCCATAACCAGAATCATATTGTAAATGATTTTGAAAGTATCAAGCAAGTTGCCCACCTCCACTTTAAAGGTATTTATATTGAGGACTCTACTAGCGGAATCCACCAGCAAGTTCTCAACCTGATTCCTTCGGTCGTCCGCCCAAGATCCAATCAACAACTCATAGAACCGGTCACGTTAAAGGAAATTAAATTGGCTTTGGACAACATGGACTCCGATAAAGCTCCTGGTCTTGATGGCTTTACAACCATATTACTCCAAGTCTGTTGGCCAATCATAAAACATGACCTGCATAAGCTGGTAATAAAGTCACAAAATTTCCACAAGATTGGTGGGAGCACCAACTCTGTGTTCTTATCCCTAATACCAAAAGAAAAAAGGAGCCTTATCCTTCGACAGATTCCGCCCAATATCCTTGTGTAACATTGGTTACAAAATTATCACAAAAGTGATCACCAACCGTCTCAAAGATATTCTCACAAAAGTGATTGCCAATCATCCCATAGAACCAAGGTGGCTTCATCAAAGGAAGGCACATCACTGACAACATAATTCTGGTCCAAGAAGCGATTCATTCAAGCATGCATCGGCACGAAAAAGGTATGGTTGTAAAGTTATATCTTACAAATGCTTTTGACAGAGTAAGGCATGAATTTTTATTTCAGGTATTGCAGAAGTTTGGCTTCAACACTACTTTCATTCACTGGATTAAGGCCTGTATCGGGTCTCCATGGATAGCCTCGTTAGTCAATGGTTGAGCAACATAATTTTTTCAGGCTTCTAGGGGGCTAAGACAGGGTTGCCCGCTATTTCCTTTGCTCTATGCCATTCAAGCTTCAACACTTAGCTTCCAACTAGAACAATGTCGCATTCAACAAGAATTAATGGGCATAAAAATAGCAAGAGGAGTCAAAGATATCAATCATGCACAATTTGTGGATGATACGCTCCTTTTGGGAGGGGCAAGTACCATCATAGCCTATAAATTTAAACATCAACTAGATCTCTATAAGGAAGCCTCTGGGAGTTAGATAAACTACAGGAAAAGTCAAATCTTTGGATGGAACTGCAAGCCAAGGGAAATGGTGGAAATAGCTTGTATTATGGAGATGGAAGGGGTAACGCAATGGGACTCATTCAAATGTTTAGGAGTTCCCATTTTCAAATCCAAGCCTAATTTCTCTCACTGGTCTCCTTTACTTGACAAGATCAAAGCCAGAATCCAAGCCTGGGGGGCTACCTGGCTAAATCTGGCAGGAAAGCTTGTTCTCATCAAATATGTTCTTAACAGCATTCCAATTTTTCAAAGCTCCATTCTGTTAGCTCCAAATGGAATTATAACCAAGCTTGAGGCAATTTTGAGAAGATTTTTGTGGAAAGGAGACAAACAGGGTGACAAAAAATTTCCACTAGTCAGTTGTGGGAAAGCAATAAAGCCTTACATAGAAGGAGGCCTCCACATAAGAGATCCGAGATCCAAAAATTTGGCACTAGGGGCCAAGCTCCTCTGGAATCTGGTAACTGGAAGCTAACCTAGAGAAAACATGCACTATGGAAGAAATACTTCACTGGAGCTAGGAGGAGATGTCTTGACACAACCCCTAAAGTTTCAAAAGGCTCCTCTATTTTCACAGTCTGTCAAAAAGCCTCTGGATTCTTCAAACCTTTCCTAACTTGGATCCTAGGCAACGAAAGAACTATCTTAATATGGGAGGACTCGATTTTGGGAGAGCCACCATTAGACTCACAACCAGGCACCTCGAATCTCAAAGACTTCCTCCACGCCCAAAAGTTATTCACGTTGTGGGACATTTCAAACTGGCACTCAAATGAAATCGAAACCTGGAAACACTGGAAATTACCAAGATGCCCAAGCCATCTGCAAAACGAGGAAGCATTGCTATGAGCTTTTCTTCATGGGAAATTGCCAAATGCAACAAATCAGAAAGATATCAGGGGATGGGGATCTAAATTCGGCCTGTACATTGCCTTTGAAGGATACAAACAAGTCAATGTGATTCTGAACGTCCCTTCCAATCTATCTCTATGGAAAGAGATCTAGAGGATGAAATTTCTTCCAAAAATCAATATGTTCATCTGGATATTGGCTCACAACTCCATCCTCACAGGAGACAACCTCAAAAGAAAAGGATGGGAAGGCCCAATGCGTTGCCCCTTCTGCATTTCAGAGGAAGAATCGGTGGCCCATCTACTGTTGAACTGCCCATTCGCTTAGGAGGTTTGGAGTCGAGCACTAGTCCCTTGGACGAATGTAATCTACCCATCGAATTTAACCTCACTCCTCATCCATTGGCAGGCTACGTGTCCTTTCTCCCTTAACAAGAAAGAGCGATTAAAACTCTGATGCGTATCATTGCCAAAATTTAACATGTGGAAAATCTGGTTAGAGAGAAATGCTCGAATAGTCAAAGGAAAAAAAGCCAGCACAGACCAAGTGGTAGAAAAAGTCAAATCTTTGTTGGGGGATTTCCTTTCCTCTATTCATCTTTCAGCAAACAAAGGTAATTTAACTTCTACCGAAGAAGAATGGATGTCCAACATTCTCCCAAACCCGCTGAAAGTGGCAATAGTTCCAGTTCCTCCCACAAACAAATGGGAGATCAGATTAGACTCTTCATCCTTCACAAACTGGTGAAACTCACTTTAGAAACATAGCCTCTTCTTTGACGGAGCTTATAAAGGAAACCTCGGTGCGGCAGGCAGGGTAGGGGTGCTTATAGATCCCGAGGAAATAAAGGTTCTCTCTTATTCTTGGGGAATTGGTGAGGACACCAATAACATAGCTGAAGCATTAGCCCTCTGGCAAGGACTCTCTCAAGCCTTAGCCAAGAACATTACAGATCTAAATGTCTTCGGGGATTCCCGTATCATTATTCAGGCTCTTTCTTCTAAGATTCTTCCCAGTCATATGTGACTCAGGAAAATACTCAAGAAAATCCAACTCCTTCTAGACAACTTTCATTCAATCCATCTATTCCACATACTCTGGGAATTAAATGGCGAAGCAGACAAAAAGGCAAACAAGGCAGCATTGTTAAGCAAAGGTGTCCTATCTCTAGATGGAAACGAGGGATACGACAGATTACCTTAAATATTTATCTGAGGGTTAACACTCGAAGTAAGCGCCATGCCTGTTCTAATGAAGGCTGATTGTAATCGTACCGGCAGATTTCTGCTGTCTTCCTAATATATTTCATAACCGTTCTCGTTAAAAAAAAAACATATTCAACTTGAAAGCAAACAAAATTCAGGATTAAAAAACACAATATTGGAATTAGTGAAGATGACCACTGGTTATTTACTATTATTTATTGCTATAAAAAAGGTTTGGTATTATGCTAATGGTGAAGATAATAATGACTCCTACAATGATTTGTCTTTCGTTTGTTTAAAACCATTCAATTGATCACCAATCGTTACAGTTATATTAGAAATGGTATTATGCTAATGGTAAAGATAATAATGACTCCTACAATTATTTGTTTGTCCTTTGTTTAAAACCATTCAATTGATCACCAATCGTTACAGTTATATTTGAAACAAAATATAGCACCTTAGCGCCAGTTTAGAAAGAAAGGATGATCTTACATATTAATTTGATATTTTCAGTCTTTTGTTTTTAATGCATGTAATCTTGATGGTGAACTTGCCGATATAGTGGTAGTCACCATGCATAGAGTATTTTGATGTTTGGGATAGATGTCCCAGCCAATATGTTTAAAAGTTAGGTGCAAAAGAGTGAACAGAAAATTTGGTAAGTTGTTACGTATCCTGGAAGCTTTATCCCTAAGTAGAAACGTGGCAGGCTCCCATACGCTTTTGACAGATGACGAAACTTGGAGAAGAACCTGCCCCTAAAAGAACGCCTTCAGCGTAATAATTGATTTCAAAGGCATAAAGGTAGATTGATTTAGGGAATCATTGAAAAAGTGGGGCCAATAAGGCTTTGTGCATGGCCCAATCTCCAACTTTTCTTAGCAGAAATCATATTGAGGCTCTCTCTAATGTTGGACAACGTATAAGAAGTATGTTAAGCCTCTAGAGTTTCAAAGTAATTATTGGAGAAGGGGCTCACAGGTATGATGGACACCCTAAAACAACTTTATTGTTAGAAAACCCAAACAAGAGATCGTGACGACTATGTCAGCGTCATTCTTTAGACTGTTGCAGGTCGAGCTAGTATTGGCAAGGAAGAATCTCATGTGTTGAAGCAAAATCGAGGTGTGAGGGTAAAAACAATAGTTGGCATCTCATGAAGGATTTCATTGAAGGTCTGATTAAGGGATTTTTTCCCTGTGACTTTGGGTGAAGTCACAACAGAGCAAGATCGAAATGAAAAGATTGAAATCTACCCTCACAAGCAAGCATGCAAACAAGAAATAACTACTTTTTCACTATGAGAGAGAAGGGAATGGAGTAGGAGAAGACTTGCACTTTAAACCCTTCGTTCGATGTCGATCCCCGCTCCAATTTCTTGAAGAGCTCCTGGACTCTGCTAGAACCAACCTGCAATAAGAAACCAAGATAGCACTGCAACAAGGTAGTTATCGGTTCGAGAAGTATATATCAAGTGTATAAATAAAATCATATATGAAAAATAACAACATATAATATTGCAATGAACACAAGATAGGAGGGAAAGAGATATCTTATATTATTGACAATTATATATGAAATTTGGTTACAACCTATTTCAACTTATGACATTACTTTGGAGCCAACTTCCCGGGTTCCTCCACAAGTCCTTCGAGCGTCAACTCAACAACTAGGCTCTTCCTCACATAACCCAATAAGGATAGGAACACACCTGATGGATATATAGGAGAGGAAGTAACATTGGAAAAAGAGTTTCCAGGACAGGGGATACTACTTAGAGCATGAAAGGATTAGGGAATCTTGTTAAATATCAACAACATAACCTTGCACCATCATACTTGTCCTCATCTTTTCCCTCAATGGTTATTTTATACCATCCCAAAGAGGTTGGGGAGGTTGAAATCTATTTAGTACTGGCTCAAGGACATTGGGAAATGAGCCCAACTGAAAAACTCGCCCAAAATTGTGGAATTATTTTATTTTTCGTGATTTTTGAGGGCATTCGTGGGTTGCAAGCTTGCAAGGCATAGATGTCTGCGTGTTGCATAAGGGAAACTCGTAGATATCAACAAATGTCAAGTTTTTTTGATGACTTGATGAGGAAAGCTTGGGATTTTACTTAGCAAGCTAGGAAAAGGGTAAGGCCAAGTCACAAATGCATAGGTGTGGAAATTTGTGCTATAACAGATGCCCCCTAATGTGTGAGGTCAGAAGGGAAAAATAATGGTCGAAATACATTATAACTCTGAGAGGTGAGGATGCAATGAAATTGTTAGCCAAAATCAAGTAAAAGTATTATCTTCCCAAGTCGGGCATACCCATGCTCATGAGTGATGTAAGCATGGACACCAAATCAAGTACACTGGGGATCCATGGTACATATGAAAGTATGACTAATTTCCATGGCCATGAACAATGCATAGTGGATCCATGTGATAAATACAAAGTAGCAAGCATGGCCACGAGGAATACACAATAGATCCATGTGAAAGTAGATCATAGCCACAAATAGATACACAATGGAGCTCAAAATAAATAACATAGGATATATGGGACCAATGGAGTGAACAAGTTGATCCTCTACAAGTACCAATGTCTGTGGAGTGGTATAATATGTTGGGTATGAGCACAAAAGATGTGATGCTCGTACTTCACTCGAAGTCTTCAAAACAATCCGTCATGGTACGAGTCTACACTATGTGAATAGATGTGTTGGGGTCGAACACAGTGAGACACCGTTTGATTACCAGTCATTGATGTATACCGTTAACAAATGTGAGACAACCCACCAATGATGATAATGGGTGTCAAGGTACCATGGTTGAATGAAGCATTGCCAGCATAAGGGTTGTGTGATTCGTTGAGTTATCATGATTCATCGAAGAAGCAGGCAAGCCTGCGCCTACCTTTTATCTAATAAATGCATCCGTTCCAAAGTATCAGAACTTGGTGCACGTATTAGCTCTAGAATTACTATGGTTATTTGAGTAGTAGGGTACCATCAAAGAATTATACATGCATGGCTTAATCTTTGAGACAAGCATATGACTACTAGCAGGATCGACCATGGTACAATCTAACAAGTGTGAATAAATGAGTTGATGTCAAACACCTGGTAGAATCTATCGAGAAGGGGACATTGAGGTATTCCCACTTTCAATAGGGAGGGAACCTACCACTAATGACTGCAAGCCCCAAGGTACCAAAGATGACTCTAGATCCCTATCCTAGAGAAAGATGTGTTGAAGTCGATAGGAAGAGATCTGTTGGAAGGAAGGCATTAGGGCATCCTCCATCATCCAACACGAGGGGTAGTAGAAGGCCAAATATTTAGAAGGACTCTGACAAACAGATTGTAAGAACCACACCAAGGTACGACTTTGGCATGCACCAGATGGAATAGTGCACGACATATACTCTTTGAATAATAGCAAATAATGAAGACTACTCATAAAGATGAGGAATCCACCAATGGGGTCAAATGGAAACCAAGGTATCGCATGAATCCCTATGTGTGATAATTGTTGTTGACATCGAATACAAGGAAACCACTCAGTCAGTGACCAATGATGGTATGTCATCTGCTGAGTGCAAGGTCACCTATCAATAATGGAAATAGGCCTAGAGTGAAACTCTAGGTCATACTCTCAGAGCATTGTGTCAGAGTCGATAAGAGCATACCCTCCAGCAAGAAGTCAATGGGGACCTTCCATACTAGCAAGAGTAAATGACATAGATACTTGTGATGATGAGACAGACTTGACAGACACGGGAAGGTTGAATTGAGAGGACAAATAGTTATTGCATAATGGTCGACTTTGGCTACAAACTTCCCTTAAACAAAAGCATGAAACATTATGTGACTTAGGCAGCATGACTATAAACTAGGATACATTTGTGACACAGGAGGCATCAACAAACGCTCCATAAGGTTGGAAGAATAACCAATCGGGGGAGATAAAACTCAATAGTGAGAAAAAGTATCCTAAATCCAAACTAGACCCAAAATGATGAGACATTGACTCAAGATTGTGCTTTGTTCAAGGGCGACAAAACTGTTTACAACAAAAGAGATGGACCGTTTCTCCCCTTCTTTTTGGTTTTTTTTATTTTTTTGTCTTTTTCACATTACAAAAGCCTGAAAAGGAATAAAATAATGGTATAGTACAGTGGAGGAAATGAGTGTCGCGGGAAATCAAACTAGTTCCAGAGCGCAAGGAACATACCTATGCTCAATGCAAGGGAAGCATGTGTAGGATAAGGACACTCGGGGTATGCTTCCTCTAGGGATACGATGTCGAGTCACAAAAGCATAAATTGCAATGCTAGGAACTAATAGGAATGCATAAGCAATGGGCTCAACGACATCATGTTGAAGTCAACATTAGGCCTAAAAGTGCAAGTAGTCAATATGCAATGCAATTAGAACTCAACCTCATCTACTTTTTCGTAAATTTAGCCTCCTGAGCCTGAAAAAGTGTAAAACAATACCAAGGAGATCTCTTCTAGCTAAAGTTGACTAGAGTATTCATTTTTTGTAATTAGTCCATTCAGTCTAAAAAAGGGGTAAAATTGCACCGAAAATAAGTCCTTTCAAATCCATTTAACGAGTGTGAAAGCAACAAATCTCACTCGGCAATCTTTTCAATTTTAAGGAGTCTGAAAAGAGATTAACTGAGACTCCATAATGGGGGGAGTCATGTAGGTAATAGCCAGAAGAAGATTGAGTAAGAAGAATGAAGTTCAAACATAAAGTCACGACGGGGCTAAAATTGGACTCCCAATCCTAAAGGAACACTTGCAGCATGAGCACCCAAATACAAAAGGATTCTAGACTAGAGCGCCCATGGAAGGTAGGCTCTACCATCAAAAAAACGACGTTCTTAAGCAGATGAGAAGTTTTTGTCACTTGTTAATGGGGTTGACCCTAGGGTAAAGCAACAATGGTGACTGATAATGCAAAAATTTCAGGTGGATGCAACCTATCCTAAATGCCAATTACGAAAACATCACCTTCCCAAAGTCTTGAGAAAGACTCGGTCAATCGATGACAAGGGACCAAAAATATCCAAAGTATAGCTTTAAGACCTGTAATGATGACCAAAAAACTACAAGGGGCTTGCCATTAGTTAAGTTTTTTGGAAAAAATAGCAAACTATAGAAAGTGGACTTCAAATTTTTATATAAAATAGGGCTTATTTTACCAATTTACCGATTCAGTTTTACTACTTCACCAAAAAATGATCCAAATTTGAAAAAACCTTTGAAACTTCCTTTGAATATTCTTGGATCTTGGAGCAACGAAAACCACAACTGCTTGGATCAAGTAAGTGGTCATCCCATTCTCTTCATTTTCATCCTTTTAATTTCAAATTTTCATGAAAATTTGGGGGTTAGCCCTCTCTTTTTGCTCACATATATGCGCGTTCGCGGGTTTCCTCAGAGTGAGGCATGGATGTCCGCACCTGGTAGAAACATTAGGTGCATATATCCATGCTTGTTATCAAATAAAGTCACAGATACCTAGATTTAATTTGAAAAAATAAAGAACTGACTCATTTTCTTTTGAATTTTTGGGCAAGATGTTTGTCCAATAGAGGGAACGTGAACCCGAAGAGTTTGATCAGGTAGTATTTGACGATGACGATGCCAAACAAGCGCTTTGAAAATGTGGCATGCACAAATTCTTTCAAATTGGTGGTATGAGAGCCCAAAAGAGACTATTAAATCTCTTGATTGATTATTGGCATGGAGACACAAAATCATTCATGCTTGGGGGGGAATCATTGATGATCATTGTCGAAGACGTATACTTCATCACAGGTTTGTCTCACCGAGGGGAAGTACCAAACTTCCAAGCTCATGGGGGAGGTGGTCAAACCATCAATGATTATATCAATGAATATTAATGACAATGGCACAGAGAAAAGTGGTTCCCATGTGCCTATCAAACACATCACCAATCCGAGTCTTCGAGTTATCTTATACACCATGGTCCACATTGTGGGATCCAAATCCTTGTACTTGGCTTCTCGGGCCCAAAAGAAACATGGGGTTGAGTACTTGAGGCCGAACATGTTTCACTGGAGTACAACCATGTTAACTTGCATGAAATCTCAGCTTACAAACTGCAAGTCGAGAAAGAATAAGAACTTTGGATTTGGTAGCATCCTTTGCACATTTTTCTTTGAAAGGGTGGCCATGATGAGCCCCATGCCTCATATCCGAGGACACTTATGACCATGGCCTACCTGTAGTCCCGGAAATATGTCGTCCCAGTAATATGTCCTCCTGGAAATATGTCGTCTCGGTGCGAAAAAATTTATCGGGGGCGCTGGCCCCGAACCCCGCCCGGGGGGCTCCGCCCCCCTACACCCCCCCTCTAACCCCCCTGCATGCCCAACGCAGACGCTCAAACACTACTACTCATGCAAAGAATATAACACATACCCAACATTCTCCCACTTGTTGTTTTATTTGCACACAGGGGGTTACATAGTCAACAATCCAAGGCAACAATGCCCATGGATCCTCTACACCAAGAGAACTTCTCAGTGCTCACAGATTTTGTTAATGAATCTGCAACATTATTCAAAGTGTCCACCTTCATCAATGATACTTTCTTTTCTTCAATCATGTCTCTTACAAAGTGTTATTGAACATCAATGTTCTTTGCCTTTGAATGATAAGCAGGGTTCTTCGCCAAGAAAATTGCACTCTGACTGTCACACTCTATCCTTACAGCTTCTTGTACCAATCCAATACATGAACACAATCTTTGTAACCATACTGCTTCCTTACTTGCATGAGTGGCTGCCATGTATTCATATTATGTAGTTGAAAGTGCCACTACAGCCTGTCTTTTGCTCATCCAACTTATTGCTTCTCCAAACAGGTTAAACACATACCCGCTTGTAGATCTTCTACGATCCAAATCTCCAGCCCAGTCTGCATCCACAAAGCCATGTATATCGACCACTCTGTCCAATCCCGGTCTTCCTTCGTAGCACAATCCATAGCTAGCAGTGCCACGCAAAT
>JZKD02S2270060.1:382080-406273 GCA_000966675.3 Picea glauca | reverse complement strand
GGGGGCCTAGCGGCCCCCCCTCTAACCCCCCTGCGCACCCAGCGCAGACGCTCAGACACTACTACTCGTGCAAAGAATATAACACATACCCAACACTACCATGGTCCAATGGACGGAGTTGTTGGCCCGTATAGGAGGATGGAAGATGTCTACCCCATTTGATGATGACCTTTTTTCCTGGTGGGAGCACCATGTCCCATTCATCGAGAACTTATGTCGGGATCAATTATACCCACAATCATGATGTCATCATTCCTCCCGGTGACGAGCTTGAGGATATATGTAATCTTCATTTTATGTTATTTAATTTTTATTTTTTTATTATATATTATATGTACAAAAGAAAGCATTCGAATGTTTTGGTGAGATCCATAGTATTAATCTGTGCTTCTTTAAATGTGCAGACAGAGTGTTGATGAAACCACTAGGCGTTCCACGACACAATGGTCAGGGCAGAGAGGAGGTCGAACCTAGCAAGAATGCAGGAAGGACTCTATGGAGTGTGGGAAAGAACTTAAAGGTCCTAACATGTTCCATCCCCATGGCTAGTATAGATGACTTTCCTATAGGGATGCAACGTCACGTAGTAGGAGTACCTCAAATATGGGTTTGTATGTTCCAACGTCTAGCGAATGTTGTTCTTTGTTATGACAGGGTTCACCGGCCTCAGGCCTAGACTATTGCGTGACAAGAGCACCATTTTATATTGATATAGATTCGGGGCTAGTAGCCCAAGATTTTGTATTATGGACCTCATTTTGGACATATATGTATATATATAACTATTTTTATGCGTTATTTTTGTATTTTTACTTGCAAATGTGAAATATTTACATGCGTGAAATGTGTGTTTATGTGATTAATGAGACAAATGGCAATCTAAAATATAATTAGCGTAGGCATCATCTACTATATTAGCATGCCTAGGAACAAGATCATAAGTAATGAATTCAAACGATCGTTCCAAAAGGTGTACCCTAAGGAAACGACGCAACATGATCGAATCACAGATCTGGTATAAACCATTCAATTGCAAGACCACCAACTGAGAATCTTGTAAAATATTAATAATGATACTATATTCGAAAAAATTGTTGGTAGTTTCTTCGTGACACACACCTCCAGCAGAAACTAGCTAGCTAGTAGGCGAATAAATCACCCAAGTTGCGGAAGCCAAGTTTCGAGAATGGCGACTGGCACCATCCGTGTATCCAATATAAACTGACATTTCTTCGAGCATCTTCCACACAACAGAAGAACACAATCACTAACACACAAAGACACAAAACTGCTAAGAAAAGCTATGTACAAAAATAAACATTATTTACAAAAACACTAGTACTCAAGTCGTGAGGCTCAAGCATAGTATTTTTTAAGGTAGAGCCCATTTCTAGGTTTCGACAACACATTCCCTTCAAAATATACTAGCTCATAAGATTCCTTCTCCAAATCCTATACTATACCACACGGGGTTGAACTTTCCTTCCCCCGGGCCATCCTTATCCTAGTCATAAACTAAGACAAGGTCTCCTTCAGATAACACCTTAGGATGAATAGACTTGTCATACTGAGACTTGACTCTTTTCTTATGTGCTTTGTTTTCCATTGCTGCATCTCGATGCTACTCATCAAGTTGCTCAAGGTAAGCGATACGTTCCTCAAGCCAAGTTGTATCTAGATGGAGCTCGACAATGATATTAAGTGAAGGGATTTCGCACTCAACCAACAAGACTTCCTCAACTCCATGGACGATTTGAAAAGGAGAGAAACCCATTGCAGTCTTAACCGAGGTTCAATAAGCCCAGAATGTCAGATATAGCATTAAGTGCCAATTCATTCTGGTTGAGTTGACCGTTCTTCTCAATATCATTTTTAAAGATTTTTTGACAACTTCAACCTGCCTATTAGCCTGAGGATAGTAGGGAGATGAATGGTCCTTCCTAAAACCTAGTTTTGATGCTAGCTTGGACATCATGTAATTCTGAAAGTGACTGCCATGGTTAGTGACAATCTCCCTTGGAACCCCAAACCTAGTGATAACCTGATTAAAAACAAAAATAATTGCGGTTTCGCCATCATTTGGGAATGTTGGCATGGCTTCATCGCACTTAGTGAAGTAGTCCATGACCACTATGATGTAACGATTCCCCCTAGACGAAGTTGGGGGGCATGTCATAAAATATACCCCCCACTTGGTGAAGGGGCCAACAATAATGACAGGAAACATGGGAGCAATATGGGCGCACATCTTCTTTGTAAAATATTGACAAGGATGGCATCTCTTGACCACCTCAATACAATCCTTAAATATCGTAGGCCAGAAACACCCGGCACGTAAAATCTTCTAAGTTGTTGTCATCCTTGATATATGACTACCACATGCTCCAACATGACAATCATTTAATACTATTTCCGCCTCCTCATGAGTGAGGCAGCGATGAAGTATCGATTCTACCCTTCGTCGATACAATGTGTTGGTGATAATGAGATAGTTTTTATCCATATGATGAATCCATCATCACTCATCTTGTGAATAGTGTGGGGAAACTTCAAAGTCTAGAGATATATCAGGATATGTCCGTACCAAGGGCCAGACGAAGAGATGAGGAAGATGTGCTCATTAGGGAATGAGTTGATGACCTTGCCCTCCTCATTCTCAACTAGAAACTCCAAAATTAATTTGGCGAAGACCAAATATTTCTTATATTTGGCTAAGGAAAAATCCAAGTCGAATTATTGAAGCACCACAATCCATTTTTTGTACTTCTCGCCGACAATTCTTCGAGTCAAAACATATTGAAATGGATTAACAACGACGACGATGGTTGTCTTACACAACAAAATATAATGGCGAAGATGATGGACAACATGAAATGTTGCCAAGTCCAGTTTCTCCACAAGAGAGTAGTTAATCTTGAGACCTAACAAAGCGTGACTCAAGGAGTAGATGACGTGCTCTTGAAGCTCATCATCTTCTTACACCAGAACCATGCCAATCGAGGATTCAGTCGCCGCCAAATATAATAAAAAGTATCGATTATAATTAGGGGGACTTAGAAAAGGAGTCAAAACTGAGGCTTTATTTACTGTGTTGAAATACCATTGTGTTGCTTCGTCCCAACAGAACGAGACCCCTTTCTTCCAAAGACACATGAAGCCTTTTGTGATATTGGCATAGTTGGGCACAAATCGTCGAAGGAAATTTGTCTTTCCTTGTTGGATTTGAAGTTGTCGTATTGTACACAGGGGAGGAAACTGAGTGATTGCATCAACCTTTAAGTGGTCAACCATGATCCCTTTTGTCGAAACAATGAATCCCAAAAGATATCCAAAAGTCACACAAAAATTGCACTTATGCGGATTCAATCAGATTCGGTAGTAACGACCCCTTTCGAAAACAAGGTGGAGGTGTAACATGTGTTCAACTCTTTTCCGTGAATGAGCCGTAAGATCATCCAAATAAGCCTCCACTATGTCCTTCAAATCATGGAAGGAAAACATCATGGCCCGCTGAAACATGGCGCCAACGTTTTTAAGACCAAAAGGCATATTCTTATAAGCAAAAGTTCCCCATGGACAGATGAAAGTTGTCTTGTGTTGGTCTTTCAGTTGAATCTCAATATGGTTATATCCAGAAAAACCATCCATAAATAAAAAGATTTCACTTCTTGCGCACTTGTCTAGAATCTAATCGATAAATGGCATGGGGAAGTTATCTTTCAGACAAGATTTGTTCATGTCCCGTAAATCCATGCATACGTGAATCATGCCTTGCTTCTTATCAATTGGAACTGGGTTGGAAACCCATTCTGTCAAAGGGACTAGATAGATGAAGTCGGTTTTGAGAAACTTCTCTACCTCATCTTTAATCATTGTTTCCTTCCTAGGATTCACTGGTCACAAATTTTGTCGAACCGGTTTGACATTCTCATAGGTTCGAATCTCGTGTTGAACTATCCAAGGATCTATATAAGGCATCTCCTCGTATGACCAAGAAAACACATATTGAAACTCTTTAAAAAGAATCGTATACTAATAAATATCGTCTTGAGAGCACTCTGCTCCAATGAATACGTTTTCAATGACGTTGGGGTTCTTAGAAATGTTAATCTGGACGGTTTCTGAGATATTTTCCATGTTCCCCTCAACGTAGACACCGTGTCTGACCAAGGGGTTCACCGTTCGATCGACACTCCTACTCACAACTAACTTAAATTATCCCTTTTCTATATGACTGATATCGGGGAGGAAATATGATCTGTGATGCATATCCTCTCATGGCCTTGCGACTCCAGTCATTTCCTCAATGATAGCTTTGTCTGAGGGCAAGACAGTGTCAAGACAGTCTTGGGAATTTGAATAATTTAGAGCCCATATAGGCTCCGAAAAAATATCATCCTCCTCTATCAATGAAGGAGTTTGATCGAGGTCTACAGTGGCCTGTTGAATGGCTTGGTAAGCGACCTCAGCTGTAGAAAAAGGTATGACTATCCTAGTGTTAACACGGTGTTGACCCACATCACATGGAAAGGGTAACGTTCACAGATCATGTAAATAAGATGTTCTAAATGAAGTGACTCTCGAAGAAAAAGTTGATGGACTTGAAGTGACTCTCGAAGCAAAATCTATTGGACTCGACTGTTGATAGCTGACTAGGGTAGACTGAAGATACGAATTCTGTGCGGAAAAATAAAAATATCCCATGAGAGAAGGATACATCGCATAACCAATATTCTCAGTAGCCAAATGATATTTTTTCGGTCCAAGGAACTGTGGTTCCTGGGTTAGTCGCAACCTCAGAAAGGTTGGAAGTCACATGGTTTATGATTACAATTATTCCCTCATGGGGAAAACATATAACACAAAACACTGATAAGATGACTGTTGTCATGACATAAGACCAACTCCTCCCAAGTAACAAGTTATAGTCGAACGATGCATCGACTACTTCAACCTCTACACAGACAGATTTTCCTCTTAACTTGATCAGACAAGAAGAAATAAGACCATGGGGTCGAACCATTCTCCCATCGAAAGTCATCAAGAGAGTTGGGAAAGGGGTAAGATTTGGAGAACCAATATCTTTCCAACAAGACAATGACACTATGCACGTCAAATCCCCTTCATCAATGACAATCCTCTAGATTAGACGATTATTATAAACAATGTTGTTCAGGAAGGCCACATGATAGGGAAGACGAGGATGGACATCAATGGCATCTAACTTCATCACGAGATGACTAGCAGAATCAATGACTCCTATGGCATACAAAAATGTGGTGCGTTGGGCTGAGTAAATTTGGAGTACTTCTAAAGAACACATAGCACACAGGGTTTGAGCCAAATATTCAATAATAGAATAGTTGGGGGTGGCTCTTGCATTAGGGTTGTACATTGTCCATTTGTATACACCCTTAGGTATACGTGGTGTTGTTTCTTTCTCAAGTTTCTCTATGTGTAGAGGTGCTCGACCCTCTGAATCCTTTTTCCCTTTGTCTGTTGACTCTGGGTTACTATAATCATGATTTCTAGTATGCAAGTCGATGTTCAGTAGCTTTGTATGACTAATAATTATCATGACTCCATCGTATTCATCCATCTAGGATGCATTTGACATGCCCCCTTGTTGGTTGGAGTTGGAAGAACCACCCTGCAAGTTCTGCCCTTGTGGGAAAGGGGTGTTCAACACAGTGGGTAGTTATTGTTGTTGTTTTAACTACATAAGGCATTAGGATTCCTCCATTTGTGGGAATCGATGTGTAAGATGATCATCCCCACAAATATTACAAGGGAACTTCGCCTTCCTTTTTTCATCTTTTTCCCTCTCAACATTCTTATCAAATTTCTTATTATTTCCCCCACCACCTTTCTTACCCTTTATTTTCTTGTCTCCAGGTTGTTGAGGGCCCTTTTGAGTCTTCGAGTGCACATTATGTACATCTGGTGACTGGCTGGCGGGGGTGGTCAAGTGAGGGGCTGGACCAGCCACAGGTTGTTGAATAGCCAAGTTCTGCATCTCATTTGTAACCAAATCTGTAGATTTATTTTGTGCGGAACCCATAATGCCATTGAAATGTGGAGTTTACTTTTGCTTTTCCAATTCGAGAGTATACCTTGACACGTCTGGCATAATATCATAGAGCATGTCATATTGAGAGTAAATAAGCTCTAACTGTTCCACCCTAAAAATCACTTGCTCTTCCGAAAATACTCCTGAAGTCACAAGATCCTTTGAAATGTACAGGAGTAAGGATTTCAAGAACCAGTCAAGGAGAAACTCTAGTGGAATTATTTCTTTTATCAAGCTCTTTCACCTCCTCCATTCTTGAATGTGATCAGAAATGTGTGTATCCTTGTCTTGTTCAAAGTTGGCTAGCAGTTTTGTACCAACATCATACCGAATAGGGAGTTGGAAGTGGTTAAGGAACACCATGGCTAAGTCACCAAGAGTTGCGTATTTCACCCTTTGTAGTTATATGTACCACTTGGAAGTGCCTCCAGTGAAAGTGCACTATAAAATATGTAAGTGAATCAAGTCGTCATTGAAAAATTAGATGAACACCACAAATTGAATGTCATGACATGGTCTTGTTGATATTCACCACTTTTCCCTTCGAATTTGGGTATGTCTGAAGGAAACTTGGTTGGGACCATACGCCAGTTGGGATGATGAAAAATAAGGTCATTCACGACTTGGATAGGTCTAGAAAATGCAACGTTTCAATAAATGGTAGCCTAGGATGCGAGATTGACTAACTAACAACTTGAAAAGAGGACCTTGGATTGTAGTTGGCACCAGGTTGCTAGAAAGAGTTTGTGGAAAGACTAGGGCTTTGGATAAAACCTCGTTGACCCTGGTTGAATGAAGTAAAACCTCCACCTATCTGGTTCCCGAGAGGAAAATCAAGGTTTCCCCCACCAGACCCCCCTTGCTTAGGAAAGTCTCCAAGCATGGGGTTAAACTGACCCAGAAAGGGGTTTCCCCTTTGCGACATCCCTTGTGTGGGATTCCATTGGCCTTGGAGAGGGGTACCCCCCAACAATGTCCCTTGCGAGGAGAAATGTCCTTACATGGGAATGGATTAGCCTGGGAAGGGATTTCCCCCTGCCAAAACTATAGACAAGGTGAAAGGGTTACTCCCAAACCCACCATACAGTGTGAACAAGGTCAAAGTGGATGACATACTATCGGATTGAGATCTGCTACCCATAGAATCACCTCAACCCTCGGTGGGATTAGGGTCTGAATATGGAAAATCCCCGCTCTTGAAAAATGGAATGACAGAAGAATATGACCTTTGCCCTAAGGAAATGATTGGTAAGGAGCCAAAGAGCTCTCTGAAACAACACTCGATGCATGGGACATTGAATCAAAAGCAACCAATGCGTTCAACACGTCCATCGATGACATACTGTATGAGAAAACATTTTTTGTTGACAATAGAGATGCAACTGTACTCATAGCTTGAGTGGGACCAACGACCAAGGAAGGAATGTTTTTGGTTGGAATGGGGACACTTGACTGACTGACAACAATCGTTTAACTAGACACACCAGGAGGAAAGATACCTCCAGTGACAATCATCATGGTGGGAGTTACAGAGACTCTTGACGCAGAAACTGACATAGTGTCGTCCATAGAGGCCCGATGAAGAGGGATACTATCATCAAGATCGGATCTAGGAGGTGGGACTTGCAGCACATGGAATGGATAAGTCCCAGGCAATGGAGGATTGGGGCATAGAGCAATTTCTTTGGCTCCAAGATCTTCAACTGTTACTTCCTTCGGTTCCGAAGCGTGAACTTCTGAAGGTTCTGATTCTGTGATCTCAACCTAACGAGTCAACACAAAAGTGCCAGATGAATCAAGTCGATGCCTTAAAGGAATCAAAGCAGAATGATTTCTAAGTTCTTCTTCGGGGGGAAGGCCTTGAATTCTCCTTGATCTACGGGGTGGTTGGTCATCCACTTTGAGGTGTCAACTCTCCATGGGACCATGATACATGACAACCTAAGAAAATCTATGATTTTCGAGCACACCACTAGAAAAATCCTATATGGGAACAACATACACAAACATGCCTCGTTAATACTTATACTTGGGTGGATTAGGTCCTGAGACCGCAATAGTCACAAGGTAGGGTAAAGGGCCTTCCATATGGAGGCACAGGTTGATTAAGTCACGTGGACCAATGAATGAAGGAGTGAGAAGTGGTTATCCTGACCTCCACTAACCAACCTTATCCAATGCAAGTACCCACACTTCATGGGGAATCCTCCAGCAGTACTGAGAAGTGTGATGCAAAATCCGCCCTAGGTACCATGACAAACCCCCGTAGTCACCTTCTGAGATCCCTAGGAATTGCCACTAAAGTCACCAACTTGCAACCAACTTCCGGAGTGTACATTCATTAGTTGGGATCAAATGTATGGGCAGGGTAGCTAAGCTCGAAGCCTCTAAAGCATTGCCTCTCACGGAGGTATGGTTACTAATGAAACCACCAATATAAGATCTTTCTGCTATGCTCAGTTAAGCTCCGAAGGGGCCTCTTCTTGGAACTCCTTCACACAAACTTGTGTTTAGCTCCTGTGTTAGAGGAGGCTCCCAACTATACTTATATGATGGTTGGATTTAGACCATCCCTAGCTCAGATTCCTATGTTTGTCTCGTGGCCTTGGAGAAATTTACTCTCCATCCTAAACCAAGGTCGTAGCCTAAAATTCTTTGTGCACCCTACAAAATTGAAGATGTCTAATAAAGTTTTATTTAATCGTTCATTTTAAGGGTTGTTGTTACTCAACCGAGGCATGGATGAAACTTGAATGGTGTTTATGATAGACTCCAAAATTAAAGCACTTAAGAACACAATGCAGTATGTAGTTTCTTCAAATGAAAAAGGTGTGCAACAATGCTTAAACAAAACTCTTTTTATTTTCAATGATGAAAGGAGAATATTTTTTATATGGAAGATTTGAAACACTTCGTAATACAACCTAGAATCTCTTTTCAAAGATCTAATGCAAAACAAATGAAAAACTTTGCAAACAGAGGTTCTTTTATTTGAAAAAGGATACCACTATCAAAGGAAACTATAATGCACATAAACTTGAATGCTAGTTAACTGAATATTTTCTTTCAATGATCACAGGAAAGGGTTCAAGAAAATAAGAAACTTGGCAAACAAGTATATTTTTTGTCTTTTGATCTAAAATAAATGAAATGAAAAACAAATGCAATTTTCTTTTTTTTTTGTAAACAAGGAGAAGCAGGTATAGAGAAAGAAAAAAATCAACCAAGAATAATTGAAAACTTAACAAGACTAAACATGCCACCCACACAAACAAGACTGACCTCTCAATCAACCCAAAATCCTTATAAAAAAGAACTAACTTCAACAAAAGATAGATCTTTTCTTTTTACGTGATTAACAAGTTTTCAAAGACTTCAGAAAGCATAAATAAACAAGAAAACCACCTAGGAGGCTCATGCAAAGCTTAAGGGCCAACCTAAAATTCAAGACTGTGAGATGAATTCCTCAAAAATTCTCAATTTTATATAGGTCCACGACTTTGTGCATAATGACTCACAACATCCGTGGGTTATAGAAGGAACAAGCGTAGATGGGCTAGAAATTTTTTTAAATTTAAAAGCCACTCCAGAAAGGGGTTTTCCAAAAACTTTAACAAAAGTTTATGAGAGGCTAAAGCTTTATAAAAGAAATCTAATACACATAGTAAAACTACAAAAATCAAGAGAAAAGAAGAAACCCTAATAAATGACCCAAATTAGGAGAATCCCCAGTATGGTCGCCAATTATGATTAAGGGATTTTTCCCATGTGACTTTGGGTCAAGTCACAACAGAGAAAGACCAAAATGAAAAGATTGAAATATACCCTCACAATAAAGCATGCAAACAAGAAATAACTACTTTTTCACTAGGAGAGAGAAGGGAAGGGAGAAGGAGAAGACGTGCACCTTAAACCCTTCATTCGATGTCGATCCCTGCTCCAGTTTCTTGAAGATCTCATGTTCTTTGTCAGAACTAGCCTGCAATAAGAAACCAAGATATCACTGCAACATGGTAGTTATCGGTTCGAGAGGCATATATCAAGTGTATAAATCAAAGCATATATGAACAATAACAACATATAACATTGCAATGAACACAATACATGAGGGAAATATATCTCTTATATTATTGGCAATATATGAAAGTTGGTTACAACCTATTTTGACTTCCGACACTTCTTCGGAGCCAACTTTTCAGATTCCTCCACAAGTCCTTCGAGAATCAACTCGGAAGCTATGCTCTTCCTCACATAACCCAATAAGTATAGGAACACACCCGATGGCTATATAGGAGAGGAAGTAACATTGGAAAAGGAGTTTCCAAATCAAGGGATACTACTCAAAGCAAGATTAGGGAAGCTTGCTAATTCTCAACAACATAACCTTGCACCATCAGACTTGTCCTCATCTTTTCCCTCAATGGTGATTTTATACCATCCCAAAGAGGTTGGGGAGGCTGAAATCTGTTTAGTATGAGTTCAAGGACGTTGGGAAACGATCCCAGCCGATAAAACCACCCAAAATTGTGGAATTATTTTTCTTTTCATGATTTTTGAGGGAATCCATGGGTTCCAAGCTTGCAAGGCATGGATGTCCGCGTGTTTCATAAGGGAAACCCGCATATATCAACATCTGTCAAGTTTTTTAGATGACTTGATGAGGAAAGCTTGGAAAAGGGCAAGGTCAAGTCACAAATGCATAGGTGTGGCAATTTGTGCTATAACAAGGTCATAATAACAAAATATCCAAGAAGGGGAATCTCATGTGTTTTAGCTATGATGAATCGACATGAGGTTTTTCTTTGTTTTTGTTTAGGTGGTTGGACAGTTGATTGAGGTTATGACCATGAATATGATAACTCCTCTCATTTTTACCTCTAAATAAGCATTTTAGAAAAATATGTTATGGGTTAGACCGAGACAATAAATGTTTGTGCACACTCGAATTGATGAAATACAATTGAACAACAAAGTTGAAATATAAGGGAAAATGGTTTGATTTACAAGTCCCAATGGTTTGGAGTGAATATTGAAGACCGCACTTGTGAATCAAACTATGTGGTTATGTTTTTAGTGTTGAGGTATTAACATTTATTTTCTTACCTTGAGTTCCTTTGGTAAATTTAGATGTGAGTTGCAATGTCCAACAAGTCTAGGGTTATTGTAGAATGGTTGAGGATATACAATTAGTTGGTTATTTAAATGATGAAGTGAAGGGATGGATATATGGTAGTTTCAAGGTAAATGGCCTCTAGGGAATTTTGATCAAGGTTCCAAAGAAGGAGATAGTGGTAAGGCCCCCTAAACCTTAGTCTCAGAAGAAAAAGTGGATTACAATAAAAACATATAGATCTATTCTTTTATTGTCAGAGATAATAATGAGTCATATTGATTGGGTCATTTCCACGAGCTCAACTTAATGAACTCAAACTATGGAGTAGGTCCCAAAGTCAGATCCATTGAAGGCCCACTTTATGATGACCATAATTTGTATCATGTAGTTGCAATAAAGGATAAGGAGGCTCATGAACATGATTTTCCTCATAAGGAAGGGAGAAACCCAAGTGAAGGGTCTTGCAATGGTCGGGTAAAAGGGGTAGGCTTTATGGGCACAAATATAGACTTTGAAGCTTTGTGTGGAGGTCTTAGTAGAAAGGAGCTAGGATTGAAGTCTAACGAGAACATAAACACTAAGAAAGGAAAAAGGTAATAAGGAGGAAGGAAGTGAAAGTCAACATGATATTTGGGGGGGGGGATTTTGAGGATGGTCAAGTGTTGGAGTTTTTAGGAAAGGATTTAATTGGGAAGTCCTATGGGAGACACATAGATATATATTCCTTAAATTCTTGGACGCCGAAATGTTAGAAATTAATAATAGGCTACTTTATTATATTTTATATAATGACAAGAGGATGGATTGGGTTCTTATTCAGATCTAAAGATTATGCATGAAAGATCCTAAAAAAGGGTTGGTTATAGGATTCTTCTTTTTGTCCATGAATCTACCTAAAAAATCCCAATCCAGGTTAAAATCCCATGCTTCCCTATAATTTTGGACAAAATGTTTTTTACAACATCTAGGAAACATTATGGGTAGGTTTATTATGGTGGATCACTCTTTCAAAACAAGTGTTTATAGAATGGTAACCAAATTCTCAGTGGATATTGATGTGAAGGAGGTACTAGTGGATGGAGTGGATATTGAGATGGGACAAGAACCCATAAATAGATCCTTGACTATTACAATGTTCCCTATAGGTGTCCAATATGTCATACACATGGGCATATTGCAAGAGGAAGTTTGAAATCCTTTACAAAGAAAGTTTGGAGGAATAGGATTGAAATCGAGAAGCCCCTCTAGATAAATGAAAAATAAACTTTGAAAATACAATAAAAGGACTCACGGGAAGGGGACTTGGAAAATCCTGTGATGGCATCACAAGGAATCTCAATGGAATTAGATCAGGTTTATAATGTTCCTGCTTCCAAGCAGATCACCTATTAACAAAGTGGAGACACTAGGTCCAAAAGTCACTACTTAGATCCATAATAGGACTTCAGGAATGACAAAAGATATATCACAGTCTGACTCCTATACCAATTTCACTATTAATAAAAAATATAGTGGTGTGGGTTTCAAGACATTTGGACAAAACCTATTAAATATGCATATAAACCCTTCTAATATTTGGGGGACAAAATTGTCTCGAGTGGACTACCCCTAGCCAATGAACATATATTGTGATTGGACGTGAAGGAAAATTTAGGTACCCTTTCTAATCCTGGTTCCAAAAGGAAATTGCTTGAGGGAAATGAGAACTTGGAGGAGGAAATGAAGCCATATAGTTGATATATCCTAATACCAAGAAAGGGGGAAGAAGGGTCAAGTGGGAAATTCTTAGGGGGTCTAAGTTTCAATGATATTAGAGTTCCATTACACAATAATATTGGAAGAAAATATAATATGTTAATCGCTCAAGAGAAGGCATGGAGAGAGGTCCAATAGAGGAGACAAAGACAAATAATAAGGTCCCTTAGAGCTAGCTAGGCCCACAAAAATCTTGGAATATAATAATATTTTCCCTAAACATCAAAGGGTTGGGAAGCCTATCAAATAAGCATGCCTTACCCAAAACCAATGTTATAAAAAACAGGCCAGTTCCAACAAAACAAATCAGATCGACCAATTATGGGGTTGTATTGGTCTAGCTAAAGGATTCAAACTCTAAATGGTTAGGTTCCAAACGAAACCAACCATAATTGCCAAAATTAATCAGTTATGTATGGAGTTGTACATCTAGTGACAGGGACCACTTAAACTCAAATTTTTAAAAAGAAAATCAATAAAATAAAAAACGGTGAAACACTAAACCTAACCATAGTGTACCCCTAATGTTGATCCCCACCCTCCATTTCACTCCCGTAATTCATTTGATCAATTTGGAATTCCTTAGTTGAGTTTCTTGGGATGATTTGGAGAGTTGATTGAAGGTCAAATTTGAATCAAGCCAGAATCCCATTTTTGAGTTTAGTCATGTTAAGGTTGTAGATTATGAGAATTCAGATGATTCTCTCATATGATTAGATTGTATATTCTAGAGTCTACATTAATAATTAGAACTATGCTTATTTTTGGACTCCAGAGACCATTTAGAGCCTCTTTGTTGACGGATTTTGGCTTAGATATGGATTGCACTTGATTATTTCAGTTATATGCAGACTTGCTTGCTAACTTTTCATATTATGCTACAAATTCTTTCTCAATTGTATTAGGGTTATGTACAAATTTTGAGGACATGGATTTAGGTTTTCAATTAGTATTTTTAATATGTATGGGCCATATGAAGACATACAAAGATATTGGGAAGGTTTTTTAACTCAATGTCTTAAACCAATATTATGTGGTCATTAAAGGAGATTTAAATTTCACTTGGAATGGGTCTGAAGTATGGGATCCATCAACAAGAATTGATAGATGAAGAGATTTCTTCAAGTAAAATTTTGATCAAATAAGGTTTATTGATGTTGAGCCAGTGAAAATTATCTCAACCTTGAGGAATAATGGGTTGGGAAATGTTGGAGTTTTGAAAAGGTTGGATCATTTTTTCATTTCTAAAAATCTTATGGGGAAGGTGAAGAGATCCAGGTCATGGGTTGGTTGTGTTGGTGGCTTAGATCATCATCCTATCATTCTTCAATTAGATTTAAGTAATGAACCCCCCACCATCACCTTTAAATTCAATTTTATTTGGGTAGAGGAGAAGAATTTCCAAAATTTGATTAAAATTGAATGGAGAGGTATGAAGATAGTCCATGGACCCTAGCCAGTGTCTAGTTTGCGGAATCGTTGAAGAATATCAAATCTAAGGTGAAGGAATGGGTTGCTACAAGATATAAATCCATATATAATATCCTAAATCATGTTGCAGAAGAGATCATAAAGCATAAGATGTATAGTGAAATAGGTGTTTGACAAAAAAAGGTATTCCCACACAAGACAAACCTTTAAGTAACTGCTCACACAATCAAATAAAAAATAGTACACCAATGTTTTTACATGGTCAAAACCCTATAAGAGGCACACAATTCACGACCCCAACCAACGTTGAGTTAATATATTAATGAAAAATAAAAAATAGTACATCAGAGTTTCTCATAATCGATCTTTTTAGCAAATGACCCTCCATGCTCTTTAAATAGAGATCATGGACCAATAGGGTGTTTAGCCATGGATCAATAGTCATTAGTGTTGAGGAGAATATGAGACATCAAATCACTCTGTCTAGAATACATCGTGACAATTGGATTACATAACTACACATGCATATTAAAGAAACACACTTTTACGTAAAGACACATTATACCAAGTTGATCTTAACTAACTCCTAAGTTCCTAAATATCATAACATTCCCCCTTAAGAACAACTTGGGATAGGATTGGAGGATTTACAAAGAGGACATAGTAGGAGAAGGATTAATTTATTAGAATATAACGTCATCGTTGGACATGATGTTATGGTGTTGGCATTGATGTCAAAGAGGGTAAATGATGTTGGTATTGGAATTGATCCAAAGAAGTCAATATTATGGTCATCATGATCAAAATTGTGCATATGATATTGTCAAACTCATGCATTGAAAAAACAATGATTACTTATGGATACTTAATTTGTACTATCTAAATGCAAAGGGGAAAGACCAAAATTTGGTGCACAGTAAAATGTGTAAAAGGGTCTGGTATGAGAGTCTCTATTAGAGATCTTGATCTTCGACTTGGATAACTTCGACTTACATTGCTTTTGAATTCGAATTGGATAACTTTGACTTACACTGCTTTTGAATTCGACTTGGATAGCTTTGAATTGCATTACCTCCTACTTTGATTTGGATAACTTCGACTTGGATTGCCTTCGACTTCGACTTGGATAACTTCGAATTGAATTTCTTGACTCTTGGTCGAATCGACTTTGGTTGGCATACTTTGCCTCGACCCAACTTGCATTTTGGCTGACTCATTTTTCCCATTTCGAATTTTGGGTGGTCAACTCTATTTTATTTTCCGACTCGACTTTAGTCAAGTTACTTTTCCTCGAACTGACTTGCATTTTGGCAGACTGATTTTTCCCATTTCAACTTCCCGGTGGTCGAATCTATTTTATTTTCCGACTCAACATGTGGCTTGAGTGGTCGATAATTTCCCATAATATAAACATCCAAAGTTATAATTGTTTTAAACAAATAATTCTGTGTTGGTGAGATGGATAGGCTATAAGACTCCTATTTACAGATCAAACATCTTGATCTTCAATGATACAATAAATAAAATATGCATGGAGTAAATGTAGAGGAACAATTATTGGACGGTTGAGGTCACTTACTCAAATTTTTAGGCACCGAAGCAAACTAACAGACTTAGAGAAATCCCAGAAAAACAACACAGGCATGATTTGTGGAATAATTTGTAATCACCCAGTCATTTTAAATAAATATAGGATCAAAGAGATAGACCTCATCCTAATGCACTTAATTCTCTTTACTCTTTTATTAAGAATTTTTACCCTAATCATATTTATAGGTATGAGAAAAAAATGCAAAGAATAGTTAGAAGTATGACTATGATCCTTAGATCACTGTACTAGACCATAGAAATCATAAATTTTATGGATCGACAGTGGACAATGAATATTGATCATAGATCGGTGGATCAATAAGGAAGTGTGAGACCAAAATAATAAGAGTCAATCCATAACTGATATCGATTCATAAGAACTAAAAATATGATTAAGATAATTAACACCTCAAGATCAAGGTTTGTTCAAAGAATTGTTACAACAACAGTAAATATTTTTTAGCACCTGGATATTCCATTAATGTTGAATAACTTACAAGGGATTTGAAGTCTTTTGAATTAAAAATAAAAAAAGTTGAATGACAAAATGTTAGCATTATTATTAAATTAAATAAAGAGACACAATGTTTCAATTTCAAACATCTTGGAATACTATATAAACAAAAAAGTATAGTGGAAGGAGAACGCCTCCGTGGTCTAATTCATAAAATCAAAACACAGATAGAGTCCAAGGAAGAACTTGAAGCATTCACATGAAGTGAGGGTGGAAGAGAGGAGCAAGGGAGGATTGGAGTCCTTTATAGGTTGAAGCTTGAAACAAAGAGTTGGTGCTTCCTCAAGTTGGTGCTTGAAAATAAGAGGATTGGAGTCCTCTACAGGTTGGAGCCTGATATACAGGGAGTTGGTGTCTCCTTGAGTTGGTGCTCAAAAGAAGAGATATTGGTGTCTCTTACAAACTGTAACTTGCAAATGAAATATAATTTTTATGATTGTTACATTTAAAATTCAGACTTCTGTACATTCTTGTTGATAAATTGTTATAAATTATTAATTAATGAATTTAATTTGAGAAAAATAGGCAATATTGATTCACCCCCCCCCCTCTCAGTATTGAATAACATTCCAACAATTGGTATCAGAGCAGGTTCCTTCACCACAGTCTAACCACATGAAGGTTGATTATGAGAAGTCCAGTGGATCAATAGGAAGGAATGTCCTCCAACATAGCACCTGATTATGTTCAAAGGAAATGATTATGCATTTTGGAGTATAAGGATGAAAATTTATCTAATGGCTTTTGGATGTGATTTTTGGCTATCTGTGGTAAATGGTTACACTTCACCTTCAGATGTTGTTGTAAATAAACTATACAATGATAATTCAAGGGTTGTTAATGAAATTTTGGGTCGATTAGCAAACCCCATATTTGTAAAAGTGATGCATTTCAAATAAGAAAAATAAATTTGGGACAAACTTAAAGTCATCTATGAAGGATATGGAAAATTTAAGGAAGACAAACTTCAAATATACAGAGTGCAATTTGAGAGTCTAAAGATGAAAGAGGAAGAAAACATTGCAGAATATTTTCAAAGAGTGGATGAAATAGTCAATTCAATTATAGCATTGGGAGAAGAGCTAAAAGACACAATTATTGTCCAAAAGGTGTTGATATCATTACCAATGAGATATGATGCCAAGGTATCTACCTTGGAATATCGAGAAGACCTTGACAAACTTACAATGGATGAACTTCATGGGATTCTTATAGCCTATGAAATGAGAATCGGGCAAGGAAAGTCATCAAAAAGGGAAACAACCTTCAAAGAATAAAAAGAAACAAAGTGATCCAAGTGGATATCGGTGGCCACCCACCTATTCCACTGGCTCAAAAAACAATTTTCCACCTTGGTAGTTTTTCGGCAGTTTTTCGGGTCCCAAACTTTTGGGGTCGGTTTGAGGCCCTTAACAATGTTTTTTTGGGATTTCGGGCCCAAGAAAATGCCAAAGACACTATCATAGGATAGTTAGAATGTGTTATTCTCAAATATACCTTTCCAACGATGTATTGAGTGCCCTAAATGGATATTGTATGTAAAAGTTACACCCTCGGGAAGTTGATGTATCAACTACCCCCATGGAGCCCCATAAACCTTTTGGATATTCATCTTCTGGGGTTAGGGTTTTGGATTTTACTTATGTTAAAAATGCCTTTGGAGCCTCATTGTAACAATCATTTCCTTGTGAATGAGCATAGCCATCACATCTCTTCTTAGAGATAAGTTGCCACCATTCTAGTGAGTCTTTCACTCTGTATTTCTTCAGTTTTTTACATTTCACTCATTAATAGAAATTGTGTATTAATGTACCTATGTGTTTATGGTTATATCTCTGATATATATTTGTTATATTATTGGATATATGATATATATATATGATATATATATATATATATATATATATATATATATATATGTAGATTTCTTTATTATATCTCTGCTCTCATTTCGTGTCGAAAATAATCTGAATCAATGGTATCAGAGCAGGTTGCTCTTGATCGTTGTTCAGTGCATGTTCCCGACGAGGTCCGAGTATAGCAAGTGGGGTCTCGAGCTTGTCTCTCTTGAGGAAAATCACTCTCGCACACCTAAGAAACCCTCCATGGTGAAAGAAAAAAAAATGACGGAGCAAAAGATTCTATTAATCTGTTGCTTGAGAAAGCTCTCACGCGACATAAGGACAACATGATGGATAATTTTTCCCACATCCTTCAATGCTTGTTGATAACAACATGAGCGTCTTCATCAAGTGACCACTTTGGAGGCACCTCTCCTTTCAAGGTACAATTTAATTTTGATATTCACATATTTGAAAGACAAATAGATGCAGATGCCCTAGAAAAATGGTTAAATCTGCTAGAAGGTTATTTCTCTGTTCACAATTTCTCCGACAAGGAAAATATCACCTTCACACTCCCTAAGGTTCTCCCACATGTTAAACATTGGTGGGAAACTTACTGGGAGAAAATTTCCACAAAGGAGTCTATAATATATGGGGCTGAGCCCACTTGGTACTTTTTGTGGATGCGGTCAAGAAAAAATGTTACCCTGTTGGTAATTATGATGACCAATACATGAGATGGACCACAATGTGGAAAAAGAGGGGCTAAACAACGTCGGAGTTCACAAATAATTTCCATACCTTGTGCACAAATCTTGGTATCAAAGACTCTGAGCGACATCTGGTTCTGAAATACCACGAGGCTCTGCATAGGTACATCTAAACCGAAATGGATTTCCTGAACATCTCATCACTGGGAGCTTCCTATCGATATGCTGTCAAAATCGAGTAGAAATTTAGGCACCAGAACAAACGAGAGTTCGGGTCTACAAATACGCAATGACCAAAGTATGATAAAGATGACCCTAACAAACAACCTCTCGAAAACCCTTCCAAGCCACAGGAAAACAAGGGTAACATAAATACAAAGAAGGACAATGGAAAGTGGTGTGATTTCCACAAAATCCTCTGGCACAACACTGATGAATTTCGCTCAAAAAAATCATTGGTGGTCGAGATCAAAGAAAAGGAGTCGAAACCTGATTCAGAATCTGATTCATAAAATAATGGAAGAAGACATATCATCGATGCAGACCCCACTGTTATTGTCACGACTGCAACAATTCAACCAGAAGAACCAACATATCCTGAAAAGGGGAGCACCTTTTCTATTCACATATGTGGGTGAAGGGGACCCCACTGCATTTTATTGTTGATAGCAGAAGCCAGAAGAACCTCATCTTAGCAGAGGTCGTCAAGCAGTTGGGATTGTCAAAAACACCAGAACCGCAACCATAAAACATCGGGTGGCTTTGCCAGGGACGAGATCTTTGTGTTAGCCAACAGTGTCGATTGTCATATGACATCCATCCCTTCAAGGATGAGGTATTATGTGATGTTTCACCACTAGATGTTTGTGATGTTCTTTTGGGCCAGCCATATATGTGGAAGCGCAATGCTATTTATGAGTCTCAACCCCATAGTGTCATTGTTACTCTAGGGGGTCATCTCTACATCATACTAGAGGTAGTTCCAACTATTGTCCCACCTAAACAATGCCGCAAGGTAGTATCTCATACTACAAAATTCAGCTTCTTCACAATCTGTTCAAAAGGTGAATAGAAGGACACTGCAATTGTTACGAGGAAAATCTCTCTATGGCTAGGGTGAACCACAACAGACAGGTATGACTGCAGAAATCAACCCAATTCCAACATACACTATATAAACCAATGTGCAAGCAAGATAAGAAAGAGGTATACCTCATCCAAATGTTTGATGATGTTCACCGTTGAGCACTTCGACCCAAAGTTCTATACTTGCAACATGTTCTCAATAAACAAGCAGAGCAATAATATAGTGATAATAGACAAGGTTAGCACATTAGATAACACAATCCATTAATATACAAAGAAAACATGCCCATGGATAACAATTCATATATTTGCAAGATATCAATTGGATGGGAAATGAGTATTTCTATTAATAAATGATCAGCAAAAGTGAAAACATTACAGACTTCCGCATCGGCATGATTCAGAACCAAGAAACAGAGTTCCTTTCAACTGGGCCTCCACCACTTCAATCCTCCACCAAAGGCAAGCTCATAGAAGGGAGACAAAGAGGTTCTCCATCAATAAGAGAAGAGCTTGGGGGCTGAACATTGTGTTCAGACTTAAAGAACAAAGGGATGCAGACTCAATAATGAAGTAATAATTTCTCCCGAGTAATTTTTCTCTCAAAGTTGAATTCTCTCCTCTTTTCCATAGCTCGGAATTGGCTTCTTTATAGCCTTTAAAATGCAACTGAAGGGCCGAGTCAGAACGTTTCCAGTATATGGAAGGCCAAGGATTAGAGATCTCCTATCGTGACATGGAAACCCAACATTAAATTTTGATTTTTTGGCACAAATCCTGATGTACACGGGGGCTATAGTGGAGCAACCAGCATATACACATGTTGTATAGCTTGCAGGGTGCGTACAAGTGGAAAAATATTTATTTTTGTCTTTGGATTTATCAATCAGGGAAAGTAAGTCTACATGGGGAAATGGAGTAAGGCCCTCTCTGCAAGATTGCATAGGGTGAGGCAAATATTGCTCTAACAGATGCCCCCCTAATGTGTGAGGTCAGAGGAGTATTTGCGATGGCCGAAATACATTATAAATAACCTAGAAGTGGAGTGGTAGAGAACCAACTGGACGAACTCAATTGCTCATTACATTCTGTACTGACTTTGCATACATGGCTGCCAAAAATACACTGCAGATCCATGTGGAAATATACCAAATAAGTTCCTATGGCCATGAAATAGGCAAATACAAATGCGATTATATGCCAATAGTTGTCATAGTCATGAACAAGGCCCAGTAGAAACAGTCTCAAAACCAATATGAAGATATACATATACCATGGAGTATAATTTGATATCCCATGATCACTGAAGTCATATAGGTACTGGTCCAATGAAAAGGAAGCAACATCTCAGAAAAGTTGTGGCCACATAGTGATGTCTTCAAGTCTTCAACACAATCCACCAACGGTGCAAGTTTACATCATGTGAATAAATGAGTTGAGGTCAAACACAATGATACATCGTTTGATTACCGGTCATTGATGTATACCGTTAACAAATGTGAGACAACCTCCTGATAATGAAAGTAGGTATCAAGGCACCGAGTACATTCTTACAAGTGCGAATAGAGGAGTTGGTGTCGAACACCTAAAGAATCCATCTATCATGAGACATTGATGTATTCCCAGCTGTCGATGGCGAGAGATCCTGCCACTAATGATTGCAAGCCTCAAGGTACTTATAAGACTCTAGGTCCCATTTCCAGATAATGGGCTGATGTCGATGGAAAGAGACCCCCTGAAAGGAGAGCATTGAGGCATCTCTCATCAGTCAACACGAGGTACAAAGAAAGAGCTTCATGATTTGGTGGGAATCGGACAAAGAAAAAGTTCACGAACCAACGACCCTGTGCGTCTTTCACGTGTGCCAAGTGCAAGCGGTACATGAAAAAGACCCTCTGAATAACAACCAATTATGAAAACGGTTGACACGGGCGAGGAAACCACCAATAAGGCTAATGGCATCCAAGACACTGCATGAATCTCAATGTGTGAATAGATGTCTTATCGTTAAACACAAGGGAAACCACCTAGTCAATGACCAATGATGAAATGTTGACTGCTGGGTTCAAGGTTACCTACCAATGATGAAAGTAGGGCTAGAGTGCATGATAGGAATAAAGTATCATGTGATTCTGAGACAAACTGAGGGTATGGCCGACATGCAAAGTCAAGAGTTCTGAGGAGTGGCCGACACAGGTTGATAGAATTCCTTTGAACAACAGCATGATACATACAGTGGACTCTGGAAGCACAGACACAATGATAAAATTATGAGATGCAGGAGACATCAATGAAGTTCTATGTAGGGACTGGAAGAGTAACCAGTCGGTAGAGAAAACTCAGTAACAAGCTCAACTTCCTAAGGCCATGCTAAACCCAAAATTATGATGAAAGGACTCAAATAACTTTGTGCTATGTTCAAAGGTGACACAACTGCTGCCAATATAAGATAATACTCCCTCCCCACCCATCTTTTTTTGTTTTTTCATAACAAATGAATGCTATGATACAGAGGAGGAAACAAGTGTCACAAGTAAGCAAAACTAGTTGATCAAAATCTGGACCAGGGGTCAAAATTTAGCTCAAAAATAAAAGTTATCAAAACTACCTCAAATCAAATGAGAGCGTAGGCCTCGTCGTTACGAACCCAACACAACTCGTTTGGGTTCAAATGGACGTCAGGAGCAAGAGATATCACGTTCTGTTCAAATTTACAAACAGGCAAAAAAAAAGGGTTGTTGATTGTACAGTCCGTACGGACGCTGACGTGGCAGGCCGTACGACATGTGGTAGGCCATACGACACATGACAGACAAGCATTCAGATAGTTGGCAGGTGACTTGGCATGTTTGGCAGCGAACGGAACGACGACACGTGGACCAGTCAATGGCTGCCACGTGTCATCCATTATTTGGTTTAAAACTTATGTCGTTGGCCGAAGTCGACCTCGTGACCTCCGGGCAGGGGCAAAGACTTGGAAAAGAGCCGCCAACTAGTGCACCACCATTTTTTACTTATTATATATATGGCAAGGAATGTATATAAGTTTGAATATGCGGGTGGTTTGGGCCGCGACCAGGCCGGGGCTTAGCCCCAGCCCTTGGTCGCGCGTTATATAACATATAGCCCATAGCTATATCATATGGGCACATGCACATGGTTAATGTTTGTTCCAACGGTTATTTCAATGACCCACCATTTGGCCTTTGACCATTGGCTTATGTAACGGGAGCCCATGTTTACGCTAGCGTGTGGTCGCATGGGTCATATGACCTGGCCCTTGACGGTTAGGGGCTAGGTGCGCCCATAACTGTCCTACAGTTTGCATAGTTATGTGGTTATGCACATGTGCTAGGTTTTAGAATGAATTTGGAGCGTGTTCTTGGTGAGAGCACACAAAGGTGCGTTTTTGCGAACCAGAGACAACAAGCTTGAAGGAAGAGAATGGCAGGAGGCCTATCTTCTTGATTTTTTGGCCAAATGAGGTGACGTAAAAGACCAGCTAGGGGTTTTTGGACGTTCTAAATCCATTGGCACTATTTTCAAAGCCATTTGAAGACTTCTTTTGCAGGTTTTTAACCATTGAAGTTGAAGTTTCAGGAAGCTCGAGGGAGCTTGAAGCCCTCATTGTTTGAGATCTTGCTCAGATGAGCCTATGTTTATTTTTTGTGATTGAATAATCATTTTTGGCTAATTAATATGCTATGAACACTTTGGGATAGGTTTCATATCCATTTGAGGACTTTTACAGGTGTTTTTGCCAAAGAGAAGCTCAAGGAAGCTTAAGGCCACATGTAGAAGAGGTCATGCCCGGATGAGCCATGATCCGTTTTCAGAGTTTTATTAGTCATTTTTGGGGTTTTTATGTATTTTGAATCCAATGGTACAGTCAAAATTTCCATTGGAGTTGAGCAACAGCTTGTAAAATAATTTTTGACAAATTAATCCTAGAGAGCTAAGTCCAATGATGGAGGCTCAAGGAGATGTAGCCCGGAGAGGGGTGAACTCCTTTATCATGTTGTTATTGTTGTGAGTTTGATGGTTTATTTGCTGCAAGTTATGTTGCTGTGTATTTATTTA
>JZKD02S2270060.1:343324-381451 GCA_000966675.3 Picea glauca | reverse complement strand
GGCGATAAAGGTGAATGTTCAAGGTATAATTCTGCTTATCATTCAGTTGCTTTTGATTATGTTAAGCATGATAAATTTGTATGTAAAAATGGAAGAAAAAGTCCATGTACATATTATGGTTTATATAACCATCATGTTTCAAAATGTTGGAAAAGAATGACCACTTTCAAGAAACTTTACAAGCAAAGACAACGTGAAAAGAGGATGCAAAAGATTTGCACTCATTGTCAGAAGAGGGGTCATCTCATTGACCAATGTTGGACATTGCATCCAACTATTCATCCACAACACAAGAAGCAGTTGGATAAAGAGATTGACAAGAATGGAAGAGGAGATTCCATCATCGATGTGAGTCAAGATGATTCACAAGAGGACGATGTTCAGTAGAAAAAGTCACCGTTGAGTTGGCTTGGTAAGAAATGGTTGGATTTCTTGAGCAAGTAAAGCTTGCATTTTTTGTTATAAATGCACTTTTCAGCCTTATGTATGCATTTATGTTGAGAGTATGACAAGTTGCAACAGTTTATCATAACTTGTATGATGCAAGTTTGCATGTGAATGCAATTCGTGTGAAGCATTTTTGTTGCACAACTTCGCCAGGAGGATGTAAAAATGGAGTATGATGTTCACTCGTTGCAGCCATTTATTTTTTTCATTTCAGCTCTTATGTATCCACATGTTTTCGGTTTATGTACTTATGTTTGTATTGGAAAGAGAGTTGAAGAGTCATGCACATGCATTTGTTTTTGTGTATGAATAAACAGTGAACCTGGTGATAGTTCATCACGAATGACTCATGATTGTAACATGATTGTGTATCATGTTTGTCGACTTGTCATTTTGGGAAGGTTGATATGTTTCAAATGAGTCTCGACTTGTGTCGATGTTGTTTTGACGACTATGTTGTGTCGATCATGTTTTTTGACTTATGTTTAGTCGATGAAGCTTGTTGGCTTGTAAGTTGAT
Source organism: Picea glauca (assembly GCA_000966675.3). NCBI lineage: Eukaryota > Viridiplantae > Streptophyta > Pinopsida > Pinales > Pinaceae > Picea > Picea glauca. The sequence goes on along the minus strand of JZKD02S2270060.1, from coordinate 380,485 downwards.
TTTGAGTACACCAAGATGCAGGAAAACACCATGTGCTTTGATGAAGTACAAGATGCAACCATTTTTTTGAAGAGCAAAAAGACTTTGTTGGCATCATTTTCAGTCTTGTATAAATTTGTTTTCAAGATTGATGGTTTTCTTGGCTTGTGAAAAGATGTCGCAGGAAAGTTTTTGCAGCCATTGGAGAGCGGATTGTGTTGACGCCAAAGATTTCACAAGAGGGACTTGATTCTCAGTGGGAAGGTTGGCAGTCTTCCAAGAACAGAGAGAATAGTGGGTCAACAATAGCCAGAGAACAGTGGTTGAGGGACATAATCAGTTGCAGTGCAAGGCATGTCAAGGTATCCAGTTGATTGTCAAAAAAACTTTTCAAGTAGAATCAGTTGATAGAACTTGAAAGAATAAGAGTATTGAAGCTCAGATAGATAATCATAAGCTTTTGTCGGTCCAAAATCCTTTCAGTGGGAAGGCGTGATCAAAATCTGGACCAAGGGTCAAAATTTTGCTCAAAAATAAAAGTTCTCAGAATCACTTCAAATCGAATGAGAGCATAGGCCTCATCGTTATGAACCCAACGCAACTCATTTGGGTTCAAACAGACGTTGGGAGCAAGAGATATCACGTTCTGTTCAAATTTACAAACAGACAAAAAAAAAAGGGTTGCTGACTGTACAGTCGGTACGTACGCTGACGTGGGAGGCTGTACGACACGTGGCAGGCCATACAACACGTGGCACACAGGAATTCAGACAGTTGGCAGGTGACTTGGCATGTTTGGCAGTGAACGAAATGACAACACGTGGACCAGTCAATGGATGCCACGTGTCATCCATTATTTGGTTTAAAACTTATGTCATTGGCCGTAGTCGACCCCGTGACCTCCGGGTAGGGGCAAAGACTTGGCAAAGATCCACCAATCGACACACCACTAGTTGTTACTTATTATATATATGGCAAGGAATGTATATAAGTTTGAATATGCGGGTGGTTTGGGCCGTGTCCGGGCCGGGGCTTAGCCCCAGCCCTTGGTTGCGCGTTATATAACATATAACCCACAACTATATCATATGGGCACGCACGTGCGGTTAATGTTTGTTCCAATGGTTATTTCAACGACTCGCCATTTGGCTTATGTAACGGGAGCCCATGTTTATGGTAGTGCATGGTTGCATGGGTCATATGACCTGGCCCTTGACGGTTAGGGGCTAGGTACGCCCGTAACTGTCCTACAGTTTGCACAGTTATGTGGTTATGCATGTGTGCTAGGTTTTAGCATGAATTTGGAGCGTGTTCTTGGTGAGAGCACACAGAGGTGCGTTTTGGCGAACCAGAGACAACAAGCTTGAAGGAAGAGAATGGAAGGAGGCCTATCTTCTTCATTTTTTGGCCAAATGAGGTGCCGTAAAAGCCCAGCTAGGGGTTTTTGGACGTTCTGAATCCATTGGCACTATTTTCAAAGCCATTTGAAGACTTATTTTGTAGGTTTTTAACCATTGAAGTTTCAGGAAGCTCGAGGGAGCTTGAAGCCCTCATTGTTTGAGGTCTTGCTCAGATGAGCCTATGTTTATTTTTTGTGATTGAATAATCATTTTTGGCTAATTAATATGCTCTGAACACTTTGGGATAGGTTTCATATCCATTTGAGGACTTTTATAGGTGTTTTTTCCAAAGAGAAGCTCAAGGAAGCTTAAGGCCACATGTAGAAGAGGTCATGCCCGGATGAGCCATGATCCGTTTTCAGAGTTTTATTAGTCATTTTTGGGTTTTTTATGTATTCTTAACCCAATGGTACAGTCAGGATTTCCATTGGAGTTGAGAAGCAGCTTGTAAAATATTTTTTGACAAATTAATCTTAGAGAGCCAAGTCCAATGATGGAGGCTCAAGGAGATGTAGCCCAGAGAGGGGTGAACTCCTTTATCATGTTGTTATTGTTGTGAGTTTGATGGTTTATTTGCTGCAAGTTATGTTGCTGTGTATTTATTTAAAGCACATAATTAACCATTTAAAAGAACATTTCCTCACACATGAACATTTAAAAAAAGAAGCATAAACTTGGCGCATAATCTATCTTGCATATTTTAACACATTCAGCAAGGTCCTGTAAAGTTTTATTTTAATGAAGTAGAGGGTGCTTGCATAGCATAACAAGTCAGCCTTCTATTTTCAGATCACTAGTTCCAGCAGTGGAACATACCTATGCTCAATGTAGGTAAGTGCATGTGGGATATGGACACTCGAGGGATGTTCCCTCCTAGGTATAGGATGTCAAATTGTGAAGGATAAAAACAAGGATCTGCTTGGTTGAGTATGCAAAACTGCTGAGGAAAACAGTTTATAATGCGAAGCAATAAATGATTATAGGCTCAATACTGCAAGTAGGGGCATGAGATGCAATCACAAATTTACGCCAAAAAATGTCCTTTTTTATGTATTTTAGTCTACTTGGTGGGAAAAAGGAATAAAATTCTGCCAGGTAGACGTCTTTTCAAATCCAATTTATGAGTGTGAAAAATACAAGTTCACTCAATGATATTTTTTATTTTTGGTAATGAGTCGGAAAAGAGCTTAACTAAGACTCATGATATTTCGAAACCAATTTAACGAGTGTGAAAGGGACAAATCACTCGACAATCTTTTTTTTTTAGATGAGTCGGAAAAGAGCTTAACTAAGACTCGTTGGGTGCAGTCCTAATCAACATGTAAGGGGGGAGGCCAAGGCTCCCATACCAAACTTCTGTGGAATGTCAGTATCTTACGAATAGATGACATAAGCTTGGGAAAACCCAAAGCTCTCCAAGTCGAAGAGGATAAAGCCCCAACTGAGTATATAGTCTCTGTGATAGATCGAACAATGTCTCTTAATGGAAAGGAAATGGGTGGGGGTATTGGATACCCCATAGGACTATCCCAGTCAAAAGTGATCTCTTGAAAACCAGGAGGGAGAGGACTTGGTGAAAGAAAAGCTCTCTCTTGTTCAGAAGGTGCAGGATTATGAATACTCAGGATGTGGTTGAAGTATGCATCAATCTCTTCAAGGAGAGTAGGTTTGACCAATGATTTCACTGGTATGACCACTTCTTCAATTATATATTGAAGAGGATGCATAATAGTGGGGGTAGGAGACACCTCACCTTCCACTATAGGGGTGAGGTCAGGAGAGGATTGCAACGGTATTACCGCCATGTGAATTAAAGGATAAGTAGTGTGAGGAGAAAATGTGGATGCCTCAGAACTCGAAGGGACCTTAGGTGAGCCCCACACTTCTGGTATTCCATCGGTAACTGTACATAAACGAGTAAGGTGATTTCCTTCGCAATTCCTGCAAAGGAATTTAGGCCTATGTCTAAGACGTCTAGACTTCTCAATGTCTCCAACGTCGTTTACAACGGCTGGTGACATATTCTCAACATGATAGGCCGAGGAGGGAGAGTCGTTTCCTACATGATGTATAGAGGTTGGAGACATGGCATTGATGTGAAAGGTGCCCCCATCATGATCGACATAGGTTGGGTGCAGGTTGTCAACATGACTAGCAGGAGTAGTTGACCCATTCTCAACATAACTGACAGAGGTTGGTGATGGAGCTCCGGTATGACTAACAGTGACCGTGATGGCAGCAGGATGTGGCATTTGATGCCAAGGTCCAGGGAAATATTGACTTTGAAACATAGCAGGCCAGGATGAATCCTTGGTTTACCCCCTGTCCCTGTCCGGAAAGGTAGTATCCTCCATTTAATTGATTTAGAGAAGTTTGAATGGGCATCATCATTGAAGTCTGCGAAGAGATGAAAGTATGATAGGGAACATTTGAGTGATGATATATGTTTCCCCCTTGTGAAGGGGTTCCATAAATAAGATAGTCTGAACCGTAAAACTGATTCTCCCTGTGTGAAATAACCGGGGATACATGAGGACTAGTCATTGGAAAAGTACTCGAAGGAAACGACATGGCAGACAGAGGATACACAGATGGGGTATAATAACAAGAATAAGCACCCATATAAGTATTGACTCCTGAAGGAGCCTAACTAGGATTGGATCCATAAGAGGGGAGGTTTCATCCTCCCGTCGTGAAAGCGGGGTGAGGGACATGAATCATTTCAAATGAGGACATAGGCATCGAGGCCATGGTGCCCCCAAATCCAATGCTAGGATTCATATAAGTGGAATAGGGAGAGGATTGCACAGATGAAGGCATATCAACAAAAAACTGACTAGAGGCCCAAGGCATGGACTGAGTATCATAGTTCTGCATACCATTATAAGAAGCAGGAGGATTCATCCCCATGAACTGAGTAGGCATCATGGGGTAGGTATCGGTAAAGGAGGGAGCTAAAGGGACTCCATTATTCATGATAAAGAGAACTTGGTACAAACTTTTAAGGCCAACTAGTAAGCAAAGAGCACTCCAAAAGTTAAACGACCAAAATGCATGAAAACATGCTAAAGTGGTTGAGTGGCCTCCCTCCCTAAATAAGGTATGTCTCGTCCAAGAGGGACCTGAGACTCCCTGCTAAAGATGAAAGGTAACATAATTAGTTATAAGGGCCCTCGTGGGCTTAACAACCAGTTGGTCAAATCCCCCCGGAGAGGTAATCCTCCATAAAGGTTGTGCGTTTTCCGACTCTTATTTGACCCATGGTACCTGTAGAATAACCCCTGCAAGTAACCTATGAGATACCTAAGTCAAGAAACTAATCAACCACTATATAATCAATGCACAGGTGAGCAATTGTAAGTCTGGATCACCGTATGGGCAGGGTAGCAAAGCCCGAAACCTTGAAAGTACCGCCTCTCACAGAGGTATGGGAACTATCAAGATCTCCAAATACGATTAATCCACAGAAATATCTCTGATGCTAGGTGAGTATCCAAGGGATATCCCTTCAACCAACTTCACGTGACCTCATGATTAACTCTGGTGTGAGTGGAGCCTCCCAATCTTACCAATTATACAATGGATTTCTCCACTCCCTGACTCAAACACATATGTCAATTTAATTTCCTTGGAGAAGTTTACTCACAAAATCCTATTCTAAGGCACTAAATCCTAGGCTAGTTTGTGCACCCTAGAAAATAAAATCGTTACTAATAACTTTTAAATTATAGCGTTGATTTTATGACCGTGATTACTCAGAAAGGTATATGGTTATGAAACCAATGGTGTTATGACTCTGCAAGGAAAGTAAATATGAAAGTAATGCAAAGTCCTAACTTTAACTTTTGATGAATGATATGCTCCTAAAAACAATGCAATTTTCAAATTCAAATCTGCGATTCAGAAGTAAAGATGCGATTTTTCACTATATGCACTAAGCTAATGATAGAGATTCAAAGACAAAAAATGCCAAACAATGCAAAATGCCTATTTTTTTGTATTTTCAATATATCAAAATTGAAAATGCATGGAATGAAAAGTAACTTGATATATAGACCTACTATGTATAAAAAAGAGATAAATCAAGCAAGATATCAAGCAATGAAACACCCAGCCCAATGTACAAGGACAATAAAAATGAAAAAATGAAGAGAAAAACTTTGCCCAAAAATTCAACAAAAAGAGGGTTTCCTGTCATCTCACATGCACTCAATAGGCACTACAGAGTCCTAAGAAGGCTCAACAAGCATCAAATCCCACCCAACAAACTCCAGACCAAGCAAAAGGGCAAGGAAAAAAGTGTACGCGACTGTTTGAGGAAACAATGTGTATATATATAGCTTGCAGTGAGACAGACCACGTATGTACGTGATTTTCAAGCAACAAGGTGCGTATATTATTTGAAACAAGGTTAGGCAAGGGAGAAAGGCTGGAAAATCAGACCCTGAGTGAACATGAGCTGTCAAGAAATGACATGAAAAGAACCACAATAGAAACGAGAGAAATCTAAGGAGAAAAGTACTTCAAACCCTAAGAAACAAGATCAATCCCCAGTGGAGTCGCCAATTTTGTTACGAGGAAAATCTCTCTATGGCTAGGGTGAACCCCAACAGACATGTATGATTGCAGAAATAAACTCAATTCCAACATACACTATATAAACCAATGTGAAAACAAGATAAGAAAGAGGCCTACCTCGTCCAAACGTTTGATGATGTCCATCGTTGAGCACTTCGACCCAAAGCTTTATACCTACAACAAGTTCTCAACAAATAAGCAGAGAAAGCATATAGTGATACTATAAAATGTTATCACATTAGATAGCATAATCCATTAATATACAAAACAAACATGCCCATGGATAACAATTCATATATTTGCAAGATATCAATTGGATGGGAAAGGAGTATTTCTATTAATAATTGATCACCATAAGCGAAAACATTACAGACTTCTGTATCGGCATGGTTCACAACTAAGAAACTGAGTTCCTTCCAACTGGGCCTCCACCACTTCAATCCTCCACCAAAGGCAAGCTCATAGAAGGGAGATAAAGAGGTTCTCCATCAATAAGGGAAGAGCTTTGGGGGCTGAACACTATGTTTAGACTCAAATGACAAAGGGATGCAAACTCAATAATGAAGTAATAATTTCTCACAAGTAATTTTTCCCTCAAAGTTGAATTCTCTCCTCTTTTCCATATCTCGGAATTGGCTTCTTTATAGCCTTCCAAAATGAAACTGAAGGGCCGATTCAGAACATTTCCAATATATGGAAGGCCAAGGATCAAAGATCTCCTGTTGTGACATGGAAACCTAACATTTTGATTTTTTGGCACAAATCCTGATGTACGTGGGTTATAGTGGAGCAACTAATGTATACGCATGTTGTAAATCTTGTAGGGTGCATACAAGTGGAAACATATTTATTTTTGTCTCTGGATTTATCAATTAAAGAAGCTAAGTCTACATGGGGAAATGGAGTAAGGCCCTCTTTGCAAGATTGCATAGGGTGAGGCAAATCTTGCTCTAACAACAACCACTGTAGCCTCAATCCAAGCACCTTCTATCCAACATAAGCAAGTCAAAAAGATTGAATCAAAGTGCAAAGATTCCTTCTTCACATAGTCATCTCATCAAGTTCTCGACAACCTCCCACAAACCAAGCAACACAACTTCTCCAGCGAGGCAAGCAACTCACCAAGGTTCAGACTAAGAAAACACTTCCCCCTCTCCCCTGGGAACTCAACACAATGGGGACCATTGCTTCTTGATGGGGGAGGATTAATCTAGGTGGATATTGGTGGCAACCCACCTATTCCACTAGCTCAAAAAACATTTTTCTGCCTTGGTAGTTTTTCAGAAGTTTTTCAGGTCCCAAACTTCTGGGGTTGTTTTGAGGCTCTAAAGGACGTTTTTTGGGGATTTCGAGCCTAGGAAATTGCCAAAGGATTTGGTGTAGGCCAATTAGAATGTGTTTTTCTCGATTAGACCTTTCCAAATGTGTATCGAGCGCCCTAAACAGATATTGTATGCAAAAGTTACGCCCCCGGGAAGTTGACGTATCAACTACCCCCATCGGGGCCCGTAAACCTTTTGGCTTTTCATCTTCCAGGGTTAGGGTTTTGGATTTTGATTATGTTAAAAAGGCCTTTGGAGCCTCATTGTAACAATCATCTTCTTTCAAATGAGCGTATATGTCACATCTCTTCTCAGAGATAGGTTGTCACCATTCTAGTGAGTCTTTCATGCTGTATTTCTACAGTTTTGTACATTTTGCTCATTAATAGAAATTTTGTATTGTTGTACCTCTGTGTTTATGGTTATATCTCTGATATATCCTTTTTATATTATTGGATATCTGATATATCTCTGTACATTTCTTTATTATATCTCTGCTCTCATTTCGTGCCGAAAATAATCTGGATCACAAAGAACCATGAGCATGTGCCAAATGAAATTTACTCAGAAATGTCAGATGAAGAAGAGGCCAATTTTATAAGGAAACTCCATAAAGGGTCTGGGAAATATAAAGGAAAGTTACCCTTCAAGTGCTTCAACTATGCAAACTTGGGGATTTTTCCTCTAAATTTCCCTATCCGAAGCAGGTAGATAGTGACGATGAAGATAATTATAAACATAAAGAACTTAAGAAGAGAAAAACATGAAACAAGAATAAATTCTACAAGAAAAAGAAAAACATCTACTCCAAAGAATATATTAGTTCATCTGACATGAGTGAAGATGAAGAGACAAGAATTTTATTTATGGGCATAAAAACTCAAAATAATGTTGTTGATGATAATAAAGAAAAATCTGAAGTTGAAGCAGAAGTAGACCTTGAAGGATAACTTATTAGTTCTCTTGAAGAACTGAGAAAATACAAAAACAAGAACAAAGCATTAAGAGAACAACTATTAGAACATGAAGAAAAAGAAAAATTAAGAGAAAAGGAAGTTTCAGTAACCATAAAGGAATCAGAACAAATTATTATTGACTTGAAGACTCATCTCCAAGAAGCCAAAAGAATTGAAGAGGTCATAAGTAAACAACTCAATGAAAAGTAATTAGATTGTGGAAATCTAGAGGTTGAAATTGTTTTTCTAAAAAGAGAACTTGATAAATGAAACAACCAATCAATATTTGAAAGCAATTCAAGAATATTGGATGATATTCTTAATAGTAAAATATCATCAAGCAATAAGTCAGGACTTGGTTATGATCAAAATAAGTCTAACAAAGGATCTAACTCTACATCTCAGGAAATTGACAAAAATCCAAAAAGTTATGTAGCTGCCCTTAAGAGCTCTTTCAAAAAGGAAGAAAGAAAAATAAAGATTGATTCTAATCAACAAAAATACACTCTCCGTTCAAAAGAAATTGAATATAAAAGGAATACAACTACAAGAAGAACTCCCCCAAAAAGGTATCAACGTCTCTTTCTTGGCTATTGTTTCTCATGCAATAATTTTGGGCATAAAGCATTACATTGTAGAGCCTATGAAAAATACAATCATAAAAATGTTCAAATATATGGTTATAAGAACAACAAGAAATATAATAATCAATAGAATAGAAACTATAATTCATTCTCTCCACTACAAGATTACAATTTTGACAAATGCAATAACTATAGTCACAAAGCTAGTGACTGGACTACCAAAGCATCCCATAAAAAACTTCCAAAATTCAAGAAGAAAAACAAATGGAAGAAAATGAAATAGAGTGTAAGGTATCCTTATATGCCAAAGATAAAGGATTCAATGGTATGTTGACAATGGATGTTCAAATCATATGATAGGATATCAAGACAAATTCCCCAATCTAAAAAGGAAAGAAAAAGGAAGAGTTACTTTTGGAGATAATGTCTCTGCCAAGATACTTGGAAAGGGTACAATCAGTCTGGGAAATAACAAAGATAAAGTAGAAAATGTGCTATTAGTTGAAAATATGAAGCCTAATCTCCTAAGTGTAAGCCAAACATGTGATCAAGGACACATACTCATATTTGACTCTCAAAAATGTGAAATTAGGAAAGAGGGCTCAGGAAAATTAGGGGTTGTTGCACCAAAGACACCAAACGATGTACATATCTTAAACATAGAAGAAGAATAAAAAATTTTCATGATCCAAATAGACAAAAGTTGGCTATGACACAGAAGAATGGGACATACAAGTTTTGACAATTTGATAAAAGTCAATAAAAAGGAAGCTGCGAGAGATATGCCAAAAATTATTAAACTTTCAAACTTTGATTGTAGGCACTGCCAACATGGAAATAAGACAAGAGTAAGATTCAATACAAAAGAATACTCTACATCAAAACCATTAGAACTTTTTTACACATACCTCTATGGACCAACAAGAACTAAAAACATTCAAGGTGAACATTACTTCATTTTATTCATTGATGACTATACAAGGATGACTTGGGTATCTTTTCTTAAATAGAAATCATAAGCATTCAAAAAACTAAAATAATTCAAAGAACATATTGAAAATGAGTCTGATCTCAAAATCAAGTGCCTAAGATCAGACAATGGAGGGGAATTAAACTCAAATGAGTTCAATGAGTTTTGTGAAACTCATGGAATTAAAAGACACTTTTCATCTCCAAGAACTCCTTAACAAAATGGAGTTGTTGAAAGGAAAAATAGAACTGTCCAAGAAGCAACCAGAACTATGTTAAATGAAGCCAAACTCCCAGATATATATTAGAGAGAACCAATATATACAACAATATATATACTTAACAAAGCACATATTAGAGTTAACCATGACAAGACACCATATGATTTTTGGTTTGGCAGACCAACATCGGTAAAACACTTCAGAGTCTTTGGGAGGAAATGCTATATAAAAAGAGATGATGATAATCTAGGAAAATTTGATTTCATATCAGATGAAGGTATATTTTTTGGTTACTCATCCAATAAAAATGCCTACATATGCTATAATCTGAGGCTACACAAAATTATGGAAAGTGCAAATGTAAAGGTAGATGATCTAACATCAAGACAAATTAAATATCGAGACAATTCACAAGTTGATGAAAGAAGAAGAGATGACGATGATGATGATGATGAAACTGAAGAAATACAAGAAGAAGAATCACAAAGTGAAGAATAAAATGAAGAGGAAGCATCACCAAGACAAGAGTCAAAAGCACCATCAAGAAGAGTATAAAGAGATCAGCATGAAAGTCAAATCATATGCAACAAAAGTGTTGGAGTTGAAACAAGAAGAAGGATAACATATAGATCAGAACAAACAATGCTCTCCCTAATAAAACCCAAAACATTCACAGAAGCTAGAAAAGATGAAGATTGGATTAAAGCCATGAATGAAGAGCTTGATCAAATAGAGAAGAATTAGAGCTAGGAACTTGTCCCAAGACCAAAATACAAAAATGTGGTAGGGACCAAGTGGATTTTTAAAAATAAAGTTAATGAAGATGGTCAAATTATAAAAAATAAAGCAAGATTAGTGTGCAAAGGATATGCACAAGTAGAAGCGTTTGACTATCATAATGTTCTTGGATTTTGCATGTTTTAAATACTTCAAAATATATCAAATGGATGTCAAATAAACATTCTTAAATGGAAATCTAGAGGAAGAAGTTTAAATAGAGCAACCTGAAGGATTTATATTATTAGAAAAGAAAGATTTTGTCTGCAAATTAAAGAAAGCATTGTATGGTCTCAAACAAGCTCCCAGGGCGTGGTTTTTAAGACTTGATAATCATCTACAACAACAAGGATACAAATGAGGAGCTACTGACAACAATCTTTACATTAAAATTGAAAATCAAAATATGATTATTGTTGTAGTATGTGTGGATGATATCATCTTTGGAAGTAATCTAAATCCTCTAAGAAATAAATTTGCTACAGAAATGCAAAAAGAATTCGAGATGTCAATGCTTGGTGAGTTGAAATTCTTCCTAGGATTACAAGTTTCACAATCAAACAAAGGCATATTCATATCTCAGACCAAATACATTAAAGAAATGTTGAAGAATTTTCAAATGGAAGATTGTAAACCTATGAGCACTCCTATGATTATAGGATGCAAACTAAGCAAAGATGATGAATCACTATAAGTATACCAAACCATGTATAGATCAATTATTGGTAGCCTATTATATGTAACAACAACAAGACCAGACATTACCCAAGCTATAGGATTAGTGGCCAGATTTGAATATGCACCTAAAGAGATATATATGAAGGAATTTAAAAGGATTTTTAGATATATCAAAGGCACCTTGGATTTTGGATCATGATATCAAAAAATAGAAGACTTCATATTAACTGCATATACTAATGCAGACTGGGCTGGAAGTGTGGATGACAGAAACAACACTAGTGGAGGAGCATTCTTCCTAGGAAAATGTCTTGTGTCATGGCTAAGTAAAAAACAACCCTCCATATCACTGTCTACAACAAAAGTTGAATATATTGTTGTTGCCTCTTGCTGTACTCAAGTAATTTAGATGAAACAAACTCTGGAAGACTTACGAATAAAGTATGATCATCCAATTCTTCTTAACTGTGACAATAATAGTGCCACAAACCTTTCTAAGAATCTTGTCATGCACTAAAAAACCAAGCATATCCCAATCAAATTTCATTTTTTAAGAGAACGAGTTTCTCAAAAAGTTGTTAAAGTGGAATATGTGGATACTAAAGAACAAATTGTAGATATATTCACAAAATATTTACCCATGAGTACTTTTGAATACCTTAGATAGAAATTGGGGGTAATCTCCATATCTAATTGAATTGCACAGGTTTCATCAGAGGAGGAGTACATAGACAGGGGGAGTATAACCTCAGAGGGAGCAGAGAAATATCCCTTATGCCATTGTTTTCAAAGGGGGAGAATAAACAGTAAAAACTCAATTAAAATAAAGTTTTTTTTACTTTGTTTCCATCAATGCCAAAGGGGGAGAATGTTGGACTTGATGTTATGGTGTTAGCATTGATGTCAAAGAGGGTATACGATGATAGTATTGGCATTGATGCAAAGAGGTCAATATTATGGTCATCATCATCAAAATTGTGCATATGATATTGTGAAACTCATGCATTGACTAAACAATGATTATTTATGGATACTAAATTTGTCCTACCTAAATGCAAAGGGGAAAGATCAAAATCTGGTGCTCAATAAAATGTGTAAAAGGGTATGGTATGAGAGTCTCTATTAGACATCTTGAACTTCAACTTACATTACCTCTAACTTCGACTTGGATAACTTCAAATTGCATTACCTTCGACTTGGACTTGCATTGCCTTCGACTTCGACTTGGATAAATTCGACTCGCATTTCTTGACTCTTGGTCAAATCAACTTTGGTCGACTTACTTTGTATGAACTTGACTTGCATTTTGGCCGACTCATTTTTTCCATTTCAACTTCCAAGTGGTTGAATCTATTTTATTTTCCGACTCGACTTTGGTAGAATTACTTTGCCTTGACTCGACTTGCATTTTGGCTGACTCATTTTTCCCATTTCGACTTTCGGGTGGTCGAATATATTTTATTTTTCGACTCAACTTGTGGCTTGAGTGGTCGGGAATTTCTTGTCATATAAACAACCAAAGTTATAATTGTTTTAAATAGAGAATTTTGTGTTGGTGAGATGGATAGGCTATAAGCCTCATGTTTATGGATCAAACATCTTAATCTTCAATGATCTAGCAAATATAATATGCATGGAGTAACTGTAGAGGAACATTTATTGGATGGCTGAGGTCACTTACTAAAATGTTTAGGCACCTAGGAAAACTATCGTACTTAGAGAAATCCTAGAAAAAGAACACGGCTAGGATTTGTGGAATAATTTGTAATCAACCAGTCATTTAAATAAATATAAGATCAAAGAGAAAGACCCGATCCTAATGCACTTTATTCTCTTTCCTCTTTTATTAATAATTGTTAACTTGATCATCTTTATAGGTGTGAGAAAAAAAATGCAAAGAATAGTTAGAAGTATGACTATGATCGTTAGATCACTGGACTAAACCACAGAAATCATAAATTCTATGGATCGACAATGGACAACGAAGATTGATCGTAGATCGTTGGATCAATATGGAAGTGTGAGACCAAAATAAGAAGAGTCAATCCATAATTGAGATCGACTCATACAAACTAAAAATATGATTAAGATAATTAACACCTCGGGATCGGGTTTTGTTCAAAGAATTGTTACAACAACAATAAACAATTTTTAGCACTCAGATATTCCATTAATGTCGAAAAAATTACAAGGGATTTGAAGTATTTTGAATTAAAAAAATAATTAATGACAAAATGTTAGCATTATTATTAAATTAAATAAAGAGGTGCATTGGTTCATACAAAGAGACAAAATGTTTTAATTTCATACATGTTGGAATACTATATAAACATGAAAGTATAGTGGAAGGAGAACACCTCTGTGATCTAATTCAGAAGATCAAAACATAGTTAGAGTCCAAGGAATAACTTGAAACATTCACATGAAGTGAGGGTGGAAGGGAGGAGCAAGGGAGGATTGGAGTCCTATACAGGTTGTAGCCTGAAACAGGGAGTTGGTGCTTCCTCATGTTGGTGCTTGAAAACAAGAGGATTGGAGTCCTCTATAGGTTGGAGCCTGATCTACAGGGAGTTGGTGCTTCCTCAATTTTGTGTTTGGAAAATAGGGGATTGGTGTCTCCTTGAGTTGGTTCTCAAAAGAAGAGAGATCGGTGTTTCTTACAAACTGTAACTTGTAAATGAAATATAATTTTTATGATTGTTACATTTAAAACTCAAAGTTTTGTACATTCTTGTTGATAAATTGTTATAATTTAATAAAGAATTAATTTAATTTGATAAAAAGAAGCAATACTAATTCATCCCCCCCTCTCAGTATTGAACAACATTCCAACAATCACTTAATGACAACTTCCTGAACTCCTATCATAGATCGAAGTTTGGAAAACTTTTCTTATGTGAGAAACTTTGTGAAAATGTTTGCAACTTGATCATATGTAGGGTAAAATAACACTTCAAGAATGCAATCATGAATGATCTTTCTGATGAAGTGCATTTGTATCTCAATGTGTTTGATGTGCTAATGTTGAATTGTATTTTTGGCAAGCATGATTAAATGTCGGTGAAGAGCATGTAGAAATTTATTTTAATAAAATAAAATAGAAATCATATGTTGATCAATAATCTTATTTTCCTCAAGACTATAGCACTTGTAACTTACACTTTGATATTTCCCTTTGACATAATAGTTGATCTCAATTTTTAAGAAGATTCAACATTCAAGCTCATATTTACTACCCACGAGCTAAGCTTTCAATTGTGGTTATCCTCCCAATTTGTTCAAGCATAACACTATTTTTCCCTTGTATGGTCATTGGTAGTAACTAGGACACCAATCCCACATATATATTCTAGTAACATAATTTACAATGTAACGTGTTATTGGGAAATCCTCTAAGGTAAAAAAATTCTAGTCAACATATTGTTATCACTCAATTTTGTATCAATCTTCCTACTAATATTTCCTTCTATTAACTTTATCAAGCAATACCAATCATGAATTTTGAGATAATGTTCATATCAATTTTGCAAAATGTTTCTTTTCTTTTTAAAAAATTTCAAAGTTTTTAGGCCACCAAGTTTTTCCATTTTTTTTGAGTTTTTCAAATCCAAGTTAATGCTTGCTGAAATTTTCCCTTTTTCACCCGATCTTGCTTAATTTTAGAGTTGATGACCCCCATTGAATTTTTGTATGTGAATTTTGCAACAATGATTGATATTTTTCTTGTTTTTGACGACTTTATTTACACGATATTACCCTAAAATAAAATGACAAGAAAATTAACGTACAAGAAAGGTAAAGTGATTTGTGTTATAAGTCTACATGGGAAGCCTATAATATTTAAGTATATAATGGCATAACTGAAATGCTATTCCTATTATATAAAACATTATGCTTGCTAGTCCCTTTTCATGAAGCAACTTCATGTGTTACCAAAGTTGTTAGATAAACATATGCCTCTTATGTGCAATTGACTGTGTCCCATATTTTTGATTGCAGTGTGACTATAGTTTAAACTTTAAGGACTTCTAGGGTGTGAGAACTATCTGCTCCATAGTTTTAGTCAATCTATTGAAATCAACCATACAAAAATAGGTATTCCTACAATGTATATATCTTAGAAATATGTAGGAAAGAAATAATTTCTGGTGATGGATAACCCCTCACAGATTATGATGATAATACTAAAATTTGAAGAAAGACAAGTTCACAAATCAATGGTTTTGCAAAGTACACATTTCAAGCCATAATTTGGATATTTCTATTGGCATGTTATCATATTGTCAAAAAATGAGGTTATTTTGTTGTCATGTTGTGTATATCTCGTGATGATATCTAATCAATTATGTGTTGATCATCCAACCTATTCCTTTTTCTTCTCAAAGCCCAAGTCATGTCTATATTGCATTTAGAGCATAGGTAAAGTCATATCCACTACAGATATACCAATAAGGTGTTTAATATAAATGATAATTGTGTTTCCAGAAGAAATAACTTACAGTGAATTTCCACCTTAGAATGTTCACCCACAAATAATTTGGGCTAAGAGAAGATACTACAAGAACCTATAGGACTCTTCCCATTACCCTTTTCATTTCTTTCCTTATCCCCCTCTTAAGAGAAACTTTGAAGTGTACTTCATGTACCTATTTGTAAGGACCAAGATTTTAATTGTTAATTTCCCTTGAGTACTTGTCTAATCCCATATTTTATACACTTGTTATTGTGTTTACACACTACATACATTTAAAAAAATTAAAAAGTTTACTTGTTCAAAATCTATGATAATAAAAAACCAATATACATATTTTCCAGCATGAACAAGAAGAGTGAATTTGTCACCCTCAACTCAAACATACAAAACTGATTATACATTTCAATGCCTCCTATTTCTAGATACCATGTTCAAATAGTGAAAGCATCCAATGTAGACAACTCGAGTTAAACCTCTTACTAATAATGCAACTTACATTTGAAAGTCAAAGCTCCAAGCCTTGGGAAATAAGATGCTTTTCAAGACTTGTCTTTCAAATTTAACATCGGTTATGATGTGATTGGGTAAACATAGTAGTACTTTGTGAGAAACAATTTGAAAATATATAAACCCTTCCCTCATCATACTTAGTTTAAAATATATATAATTAAAACACTATAATAATTCCATGGCAATGCCAATCAAGATCACATCGAGAACATCTAGCATAATGAGAAAGCATCCTACTTCAATTTGTATAACGTTATTCCCTAAAATCTAAACGTTTCCATAAAAATAAAATATCAAACATTTGTATAATTCATATATTTTTTCCTAAATTTGGATCTTTCCTTTTGAAAAATAAAAATCCCTTGAGATTTCTACAGATACAAAAAGAATAACTACTCAAAATTATTCATTTCTGGCCATGACTCTACAACATCAGTGAATAGTAAATACTAAGCAATGTAGTTTCAACAAAGAAGATGAACTTCTAGCTGAAGTTGAAAGGATCTTAATAAATAAAAGTTTATAGCATTCTACAATTCTAAGTTGGAGTATTGTCATCGAGGAAATGCCTTTTTTCATGAAGTTAGGTGTTGCTATTTATTTTTCTTTCCTTTGTCGTGTTATACTTTTGATGCTTTTCCAGATGCAACCTCAAACAACCATATTTCACATGTACATGTTCTTTGTTCTTGCAATAATTGCAAAAGGGTGTCTTTTTCTTCTCCAATGTTCTATGTCCTTTTGGAAATTTGGATTTCATCACCTACTAATTTTTTTCTTGGTCCCACCATCTTTTGCAATGGTCTCTTTTCTTGAAATGGAATTGGCACTAACAACATTATTTGGCTTCCTCCACCTATTGTTATCTTTCTCTCATATAAACTTTTAACATCCATCTTTAAGAATGTAAATATTAAACATCCCAAGCTCTCTTTCAATCTGCATGATCAACCTGCCAATGAGCTTGGTGACCCAGCTCGACCTTCTCCACCCGCGACCTCCTTTACTTTTTCACTTTCTGCTAAGCTCCTCCACTCACGATTTCTATGGAAGTTGTTGTGGCAATCACCTCTCCTTTTCAACCGGCGGCTGCTCTGCCTTCTTTGTCGGTCGTGCCCTTTTATTTGGTGGTTGTTCCTTGCTCGTAGGTGGCTGACCTGACCTCAACAATTTTCGACTGCTACAACCTCCAAGAGACTACCCTGGTAGCTACAACTCTAGCTACTAGATCCTACATCAACCTCTGCCTATTGTTCTCAAAATGGCGGCTATTGTCTACCTCTAGTAACAAAAATAAGTGGAAAAACAAAAACCATAACACATGCATAAGATATTTCAGGTAAACACCCCTAGAAAAACCCTTGCGGGAAAACCAGTTCTAAATTTGATTTTATTAAGTAAAATCCCAGGCTTTTGTCCTATGATAATGTCCCATCTAAGGAATTACAATGCAACAATATCCTAGCCCACTTGGCTTCTATCTCCTTGCTGCCCCTTTGCACACTTCCTCATCCCTTCCCACTCGACCACAAGTACATGAGCAAGACTCCCTCTTGCTCCTATGCACCCATTGTGTGCCTCTCACTCTCCTTAGATATACTTTTGTAATCTCCTAATGACTAAAAACCTATCTCCAAAGTGATCAATGATCAAAATCTGATCTTGATCTCTTGAGATCAATGACTGTGACTTAATCTCTCGTTGAGATGAATTAAATCACTTAAGTCACTCAAATTTATAAAAAGGCACTTTAGTCATTAAATAAAAGTCACTTTAACAGTAAAATTTGATATCTATAGAGTGTCGCTCAGACACTTCCACATGCTAGGAATCGCCAATGCAGAGGTACTTGTCTGAGCTACCAAATAACTAACATGTTAATTGTTCTAAATAGAAAGATATTATAATCTTCAACTGAAAACAAGGAGATGGAGCTTTAACATTATAGAACCATTTAACCAAGTGTTTCCCCTTAACTCATTGGTTATAGAATATTTACCAGGCCATATCAAGAGGAATATCTATCAATATTATTAGAATAAAAATCCAAACCAAACCCTCCAATCTCAACAATGCGAAACCAAATCGGACCGGAAAAAAACAAAAAAGAAAATGGCTGACCAAAAACTACATAAAATATTCAAATTTTGAAAAAAACATATATATTCATGTGCATCCATATGAATTCAAACCATTTATATACAAATATGCAAAGTTTCTCATTTATATAGCAAATACGAGTGCATATAACCAAAATAGCACTGAGTGCAATCCATCTCTGAACCAAAATACATCAACAATGAGGATTTAAATGGCCTCTAGAGTCCAAAAAAAATAATTCTACAAAAAATAACTACATATCATCAAGACCATTACTTGTATTATAATCCTCATCATCAGTGTCACCCTCTCAGCATCAAAACAAGATAGAAAACAATTAGCATGCCTAATAAGTGATTTTACTTGAGTGAAGGGTACATTTTTACTAGGATCATGACATAATAGTTCAACAATCAATGTCACCAATATCGAGGTACATAGAGGCCTTAGTGCTCTTGATTAAATTCCAGTTCCATACCCTCATACATGATAGAATCCAGTGGAAACATTGCAATCCTGCCAATCTTGAAATCCTGAAAATTGTTAAGTCTATTGAATTTTTAATGGGACCTAAAATTCCACTTTCTCCATATGAAGTCCAATGAGGTTGGAACCACTCTCTAACATCATGAAACAATTAATGGTAATGCTTAAAATTTAAGTAAAAGTGACATTCTCCTTTTTACTTAAAAGTGAAAGATAAAGGAGAATGTCACTTTTACTTTAAGAATAACATTACCATTACCATTACCCTAGGGTTTGGTAATAGGCTCCTCTTCCAGTAAACAATTGATATTGAAAAAAGAAAAAACTGAATTATGTGGATCTATGACGTGTCGTATGGATGTTGTACGAAATCAACTAGTTTCGTGTGGAACCAACTGGTTTGGTGAAAATTGTCGGTTCGATACTGAATCAACCAAAAATTGTTTTGTGCCATCGATCGACCTGGATTTGCCTCCAAACCAGTTCAACTGGATGATTTTTCTCGACCAAAATGATTTTAATAACATTGATCTCCATACACATATTCCATGTAAGTGCAGATGATGAGATAGACTTGCGAGTGAAACTACATTGACTTGAATGCATCATTGTAGCATAGATAATTTAACTTACTTGTTTGGCTATCAGTGATAATAAAAACACATAAGAAAGAAGGGAGAATGAAATTTATTGATCTGTTTAGAGAAGATTGAGAACTACCTAATGTATCTTCTGTATCTGAAGAAGAGATAAAGTTGCAAACAAACAACTTGGGACTCACCATGTAAGTGTTCTTACAAAGAACCATTTTGCATAAGCTTATATACTGACAACATGGTCTTCCCATGGGAAAATAAACCCAACAAAGACACGAGGTTTGGATGCTTGATTTTGCTCATTAGTTCAACTTCACTTTGCAATATGAATATATGTAGAAGCAATTCATTGTCCTAAATATTACAAAACCTATTCCAATTGGTAGTAATAAGTACATACTATAAACCAATCCAAATGCAAAGACTTTGAATCTTAATATTCATACCTAAAATTCTTGGAAATTCATCCTCTGCCCATTTTTTATTTTTATCTAGCATTTATATATCAACAAAAAATCATCAAGGAATTAAGCTCTGCATATAGAACCAAATCCACCCTACTCAAGGAGGTTATGACTACTACAATTATTTGTAGTTACTTGTAAAACATAACTACTTCAAAGGTACATTCCACAAACACCACAAAAGTATAAAAAAAAATCTCACTCTTAAAATCAGGTTGTTGACTAAATAACATCAAGTAGTCTTTTTTTTATCAATGCATCATATATTTATTCATGGGATAAAGAGTTACATCAATCTAAGAACATAATTAAAAGTATTTTCCCTTCCAAACAAATACAGAGATGCTAACATATGAGTTGTACCCTAATAGGTAGAGATTCAAGATCTTTATGGAAAAACTAAATTTGGTTTTACAAGCAAATCCAATTCCTAATTAAAAAGCCTCAATTCGCCTAAGCTAAAAGGGTATGATTCCTCTTCGGAAGTATTCCAGAGATCCTAAAAACCATGGGTGTATCCACCCTTCAAGTGCTAAATAATTTGGATTGTCTATCTCCTTATTGTTTTCGAGCATAACTCAGGTAATCACCTGTTGGTGAAAGAACACATACATTGCTTTTGAAATTTGAATAGTTGAGGTTGTTATAAATTTCAAAACAACTAAAACTGATAGTCGAGATACAAATAGATATGTTGGGAACCTTGCCCATAAAGCATGATTAGAACACTGACATGAGTGTTGTGCATGATAAAAATTGTAAATATCTTTACAACACTACCATTGATAGCATATGCACGTAGGGGAACATATCAACTGAATCAAATAATTCCCCTAATATCACAAAACAAACATCATCTTCACGCTCCGCCATAACAAAAGTGAGTGCTCTGTTTTCCTTTTTACCTTTTTTAAACCAAATTAATGTTGCCTCATTCTCAAGTCTTGACCCAGCCTTCTGTAAGTACCAGATCTGGGATCAATGGCACCCCAGAGAATTATGTTGGAAGCAATAAAAAAATATTTTACCGAGGATCCTATTGCAATCACCTTATCAAATTTTAGCAACCTCTCTTCAAAACAATAAATACTTACCTCTGTTAAGGAACCATTCACATGTTTGCAAAGATGAAAGGCCCAATTACAAATGGATAAATGTTGTTCCCTTTTTCTTAGACCATGCAAAGTTGAACTAACGATACTTTCAACTATCCTCTTATTGTCGTGTTGATTAAACACCACAGAGCATCCCCTATAAGTAGTCACTACGTAATACTCAAAGATGGGGAATCATCTAGGCAATTGACACTTTCTTTTGGTATCAACATTCCAATGAGGGTTTTGTCTGTTGTAATGATTATACAATACATGCGAACTCAAAATACTTTTGATCATAAACATATCCAACCCCAAAAAGAAATGGCGAATGAAACCTATCATCTCTGGTAAAAAAGAGGGTATTATTTACAGCTGAATATGTCATAGCTCCAATGTCAAACCTTATCTAACATGCAATTTTTTATTGGCCTCTTGGCATGCACCTTCCTTTTATAGCCCATCCATGGGATTGGTATAAGTAATCATTAGGGACAAGACCACTATCTTTCATCTAATTAAATAACTTTATTTCCTCCTTATGATTACCCACTCTACAGAGTCCATCCATCCATTTATTATATGTAATAACATTAGGGCTCAAAACCTGTTTTGACATCTCACAGAATATTTGTCGAGCTTTGTATATCCTGCAATGATTACATAACCATCTATTAATGTATTGTAGCCAACCAAGTCATGCCTACAACCTTTCTTTAACATCTCTTGAAGGAGCTCCCTAGCCTTCTCCATATTACCCACCTTGAAAAATCCATTTTTAAGTGTATTGTATGTGAATTCATTAGACTAATGGCTATTTGCACCATAACATCTAACAACTGGAGAGCTTCTTGAAGCTTACCTTCTTTGCAACATCCATCAATAAAAGCAATATATGTGATAACGTCTGGAGCGTTTGGAGCGTGTCCCTTATCCATCATCTCACAAAGAAAATTGGTGGCTTTCTGAATTTTCCTGTCCTTACACAAACCATGAATATGTGCAGTGTATGTGGTGACAATAGGGCATTGTTTTTGTTAGGAATTTCATGGGAGAGCTTCATAGCCTCCTCCAACTTGTCTTCCTTACAAAAACCATCAATAAGAACATTGTATGTAATAACATCAGGGCATATGTTTTTGTTGAGCATTTCATAGAAGAGCTTCCTAGCCTCCTCCAACTCGCCTTCCTCACATAAACCATCAATAAGTGTATTGTAAGTGACAACATCAGGGCATATGTTTTTACCGGACATTTTACATCAGGGCATATGTTTTTACTGGACATTTTACATCAGGGCATATGTTTTTGTTGAGCATTTTATAGAAGAGATTCCTAGCCTCGTCCAACTGGCCTTCCTTACATAAACCATCAATAAATGTACTGTAAGTGACAACATCGGGGCATATGTTTTTTTTGGACATTTTATTGAAGAGCTTCCTAACCTCATCCATTCTACATTCTTTGAAAAGGTCATTAATCATAGCAGTAAATGTAATAACATTGGGTTTATTCCCTTCTTTTAACATCTGATACAGTAGTTTATTGGCCTCTTAGAACTTACCTTCTTGGCATAGTCAATTCATGAGGGTGGTAAATGTGATGGTGCCAAGCTCATGACCTTTTTGCAGAATAACAACCAACAACCCGAATGCCTCATGTGTTTTCCCCATCTTGTAGAGCCCATATATTAGGGTAATATATGTAATAAGATTGGGAACCTGTTGTTTCCCCACCATTTGTTTGAATATTTTGACAACATCCATATTTCCCACCTAGAAAAACCCTTCGATGAGGTCAGAAAAGGTTATAACATCTGGAACATACCCATGTGCTTCCAAACCTTCAAATACTTTGAATGTGTAATCCATTCTTCTTGTTAGACAATGGCAATTGATGACAATGTTCAATGTTATGAGATATGGTACAATGTCTACTTCAACCATAAGTCTGTAAACAGAGAATACTAAATCATGTCGATTGCGTCGGACAAGACTACTTAACAAAAGACTGCAGGTGATGAGAATGGTGTTGGATTTAAATTTATCGAAAAGAATATGCTTGAGGGTCTCCACTACCTCTTGATGTGAAGTGTTTTAATGCACATGTCTCCAGAATGTTTTAATGTGCATGTGTTTTAATGCACATTGGAAGTGTAAAATAAGTGTTGAGGTATGGGTGGGTGACATATTCTTCCATGTGGAGAGTATTGTCTTCCTCATCATTGTATTGGGTTGAGGAGAACGAGAGTGAGGATGAAGTTGAAACTGGAGGTTGTAAAACCCTAAAAAATGTCGCGACGACTTAAAAAATAATTGAAATATTTTTCAAAATGGGAAAGCGTTGAAAAAGGCCACTCATTAGTATCTTCTCTCAAGTTGTTTTCATTTTCTCACTGTACAAAATAATTCAAAGATTAGAGATAGTTTTCTCTCATGTTCCAATACAATTTTTTTTTTAACACAAACTGGAGAATTTATATTATAAAAAATTGTGTTGATACAACAAGTTACATGAGGAGACAAAATCCCAGTGGGAAGAGTTCCAAAAATGAGTCTAGACAACAATGGGATATATCCCTATAGAGTTCATAACAATTTTTACAATTGTTCCAATCTAGCAAACTTATAGAGTGAATTTTATAGAAAATCCCTAGACATAGACAAAAATTGAAGTTCATCCAGACTAAAAATAAAGGAGGAGACCTAGTCTGTTCATTATATTCCTTCATTTCATCGTCCTCTGCCTGTTGGACCATGACATTGAGGTCTAGAAAGTGAGGTTCTCCTAGGATGGAATTCTTTGAAACTATGTCCCCTGTTGAATTGTCTTGTTGCTCCTGGAATGCTAACTAGAGACAGATTTCTTCAAGCTGGATTCTCAAGGCATATACCTTGTCATTCAAAGTCTAGATCGATTTCCTTTGGTTCACACTGAGTTCCAAGACTGAGAGGACTTGAGAGGTGAGGGTATTCATTCTTCTCTACAACGTGAGAACCAAAGTGTGAATATCATCTAACTCTTGTTGTAACTGAAGAACTCGGGAATTGATTCCTTGGCAACAGTTTACCATGCTAAAATATTTGCTACTATGTCTTTTCCACTTTTCTTGACAGTGAAAAATCCAATGATGAATAGGGAGGGATCGATTGAAATTGTAGGGGGGGACTTCTAGAAGTGATGGACTATTCATTCCTCCTTGGTGGATATGATTTCACTCCCAATCTCTTTCTGGATGATCTAGATCATGAGAACAAGCAAGGCTTGAGGATTTCATAAGGGAGGAAGCAATCGAAAATGGATAACATTTTGGGGGAGGTGATGCAGGAATAGGAACTTATGTAAGGAGGGTTGAGTTGACACAACATAAAAGTGGGGGTGAAGTACATGTGAGAAATATATAGAGAATGAGAATCATACACATCAGGACATATATTTATTATTATGAGTTGGCACGCATAGTAAGATGAATAATTTAGAGACTCGTGCCATTTATTTGAGATAGTTGGTAGAGGAAAAAAATTCCTCTTTTCTATTAGAGGAATTATGACTAGATTGTTGATGTTTTTACTAAACTAGTAGTAGAAGCTCAAATTATGAAACTTTAGGAAATGCTTAGACTTTAGGGAGCTATCTTTACAAGGGGGTGTGAAAATATAGTTCCACCTCTTGAATCTAGAAATATTTGTGTTGATGAGGGGGTCTTGAAATAACAGACTCATCCCATATGTATATCTCCTTGAGATAGTCAGTCAACAATTGAAGGTCAAGTGAGAGGTTAGTTGGCCAATTGTCTACTAATTCAAATCAATTAAAGGCAGACTCCTACTAGATCAACTAGTGAGTAGGTTGATGAAGAAAATATAGGGATCTAGGCATGCTTAAGTTGATCAAAGTTGATTGTCTTCCTTATCTTATGGGAGTTGGTTATACGTTTGGTTATATATAGATGATCCTATGGATTGATCTATCAAAATTTTCATTATTTAATGATATGTGTTATCCATTATATCTTGAGATATTCTCATTTGTTCTTCAATGCTAAAATGGTGTCTATTGACACCACCTAACCTTGTAATTCATTATTCTTCAATTCTACACTCCCTTAGGTCTTCAACATGGGATCAATGTTGTTGATTTGAGACTTTGGAGGCTGACACTTGTATATAAACTCCTATTGAGATAGGTGTTACACATTATTTTCATCACAACTATGACCATTGATGATTTTCACCTACCCTTTGTCATTCAAAGGATTATTTCCTTAATACCTGAAGAAGATGGAATAAAAACCTTTCCCAGAGAGATGAAACTATGGAAATTTCCTTTTAAAACCCTAATTTATGAAAGTGTCGCATGTTGCACCACTGCAACATGCAACACCCTTAAAGCATTGCATGTTGCACCACAGTAGCCTACAACATTGTCACATGTTTTTAGTTCATAGGGTGCGACATTGTTCATACGAAGGAAAAAAAGAAGAAATCTGAGAAGTTTATAGAATAGAAGTTTCAAGGATGAGGTGTCCTTTGATCGGTTTGGATCTCACCCATATTCTTGATTTGGTGAGATCCTAACCTCTCATCCTAACCTTAACATCCCTTCCATTTCAAATCTATAAAAGGAAGCATCTCTCATGAACAAAATCTAATCAATCAATCATGAATAGTGGTCAATCATGGCTTTAGCTTCTGCTTTGTTAAGGTGACTTTTGACCTAGATAGGTTGGTATCAAACATATGGTGTCAGAACTCATAGAAGAAAAGGGTGTGTGTTGGAGAAAGGAATCATTGGGAGGGACTTCACAACATCAAGTCTCTGGTTGTAATCTCTTCCATTATTATTAATACAAAAATATATGTTCTTTCCCACAAATGTTATCCATTTTAAGTTATCTTTGCTGCATTTCTCCTTGATCATTTCATAAGTTTTATCAAATTATACTTTTGTTGCTTTCTCTCTTGATGGCTTGTTGTTGCACCTCTTTCGTCACCTTAGTGAGAAAAATGGAGGTGCTTACAAGCTTAGTTGGGTTTGCTAAGCAGGACAACTGTAAGGAAAAGGGTTAGAGAAAGAAATATAAAAGAACAACTAAGAATTAAACTAGGAAATAAAATAACAGCTAAACTAATGAGCATAGGGACATAAGAACAAAAGAAATAATAAGACTCATGTCACCATTGGTAAGGTTGATATTAGTGAAATAAAACACCAAGAAGAAAGAGGACTATGAGTCCCTTCTTCCTCCAAGGGAGGGCTCTTGGACCCCCACAAATAAGTTATTCTTACAACTTTGAATGAAAATGGTGAAAGAACTCCAAACTAATCCACTCAAGAGATGAGATGGATTGTCCAATGTAATGGTGCTAATATACTCTTGATGAGAATAGAGGATTCCTCAAGAGAATAGTGGCAACATAACTTTTCTAATGAAATTCCTTGACAATGAAGTGCACCCATGGCCTTGTTTTATAAGACCTCTTTGAGGTATTGTGCAACCAGCTTGTAGTGTGAAAAGAGGCTAATTAGGGCATTTTTAGGTCTTTGACCAGCCACCCAATCGGATCCAGTCTATATTTGAGTGTCAAATCAACTTGGAAGCTGAACCAGAAGTGGGTGGGAGGCCGACCACTCTCATAAATGCACCGTTCTTAGATGTGCGTGGCTTTTAGCGACCACAGTCGCGCATCGGGTGCATGTGCACTTTTCTTGCGTTTTTGTTTTGCGCATGTGCGTGCGCGCCTTGTGTAGTCATAATGCACTTTAATTTTGTCACTGGTTGTATAGTTTTTGACCCTTTGGAAATTCTTTTGTGGTAATTTAGGTCCATGGGTGACCTCATAACTGTTTGATGATGCTGGATTCTTGTAATCACTTGCGGATGAAATTTCAGTGATAACAGATGCCCCCTAATGGATGAGGTTAGGAGCATACGTATAGCCAAAATTCATCAATGTTTCTTCTACTGAGAGTGTTGTTGTAAGAAAGAGACATAGTGGGATTGTCAAGAGTTACCCGTTGGAGGGATAAGGGAACCGGTAGAACCCAACCTTCCATAAGGTGTGCAAAAATAAACTGTGTACAAACGAGGCGATCCTGCCCCATGCTCATGTCATGTAACTCAAAAAGGGATGGTGTGTTGATGTAGACAACTGCAGCACCCTCAGGGGCGGTAGTGATAAAGGCAGAAGACAATTCCGTGGAGGAACATACTCTGAACAGTAGGCAGTGACATCTGTAAGAAATATCATGGATTCTGTAGGCATTGATATCCTAGCCAAGTTTAGAGGTCTTCGGAAAATATAAGAAATAACTGCAATAGTCGCAAAGTAAGACCCACCATAACATGAGAGAGTGTTGAATTCGAATGTTACGGAGGTCAATGAAAGTAGGGAGAAATTGTGGTTCTCCCTGTGCCGTCCGAGACCTCTCATTGGAAAGGTAATGAGAGTCAAGATACTGTCGCCCTTCTGGAAACTATGCTGATGTCGACAAAAAGGGGGGACGTGACTCCGGGAAGCAAAGAGCTTCATGAAAACTACTAGGTGAGTTTAGGAACTGAGGAGGTACATGGATGAAATCAATATGTATGGAGACTCAAGACTGCCCTTGGTTGGGGGTATGTGTGAGGTATAAGTGGCCACAACCGTTCAACTAGGTCGAGTGTTAGGGAGACAACAAGATAGGGTATAAGTTGTGCCAGAGGTGGGACAAAGTGAACAAACTCAGAGGGCAGAGGTAAGTGGCCTGTGGGATACTCGGAGTATATGGATGATGTCAACAGGGGTAGATGATAAGGAGTGCCCCAACCAAGGGCGACATGGGTTTCATTTGCTAAAAAAAAAAGGGAAGAAGGTCATTAAAGGTGACGACAAAATGATATGTAAATGTCGGAAACAAAGGCTTTTTACAATGTACCAAATAAATAAAGAATAATTTGGGATGAGTGTACAAATATAGAAACGGCTGCCCCAATGCAATGTTGTTGGGCCGGTTAGGGCGCAATTTGCTCGAAGAATTGGTGGAGGGTGGGGGCCCCATGGGTGGGTTTCTATATGAGGTAGATGAAATGGAGGGAAATTTGTAGATGGTAAAACTGATTGTGGATGAAATGGAGGGTTCATGATACTGCGGAGGTGCAATCAAAATAGAATCTTGAAGAGATAATCTGGGAGTCTAGTGGGAAACCTAGCAAAATGAGGAGAAGGAGTATGTGGCTGAGTCGCAACATGATGTAAGACTATCGAGACTCCCATCCCTAAAGGGTTGAAAAACAACATGAGTGTCAAAGTGAAAAAGGGTGCTATGAATGGGACAACTCATGTGTGGGAGAGTGCTACCGGGTGACAATACCTAAGATGCAATGGAGGTGTTGGTATTGCAAAGTCGGAGATGGGGATCCTAGAGGCAAATTTCATAGGGTGTGACTGGAAATGCAATTGAGATTCAGAGGGAATGATTACATGCCAGTGTTGAATAGATACCTAAAGGGGTTGTGTTGATGTAGGATGATCAAGTACCTGCACACATGAAAACCAAATACCCGACGTGAACAATATCTGAAGAAAATCGAACATATAAGTAGTTATTTGATAATTTTGAACATGAGCATGCGTACTTGAATGGGGTATGAAAAAAAATGGCGCCCCAGGGGCTAAGGATAAAAAATGGCTCGGGGACCATCTTGGTGTAGATGACGGGATGCTGATCCTGTGGCTGAAGACAAATCGAAAATCAGACACTCGGAGCTTCTAGAATGGTGTTTGGAAGTTTGGCGGAAAAGCCTATATATAGCTGTAGGGCCCATATTGCCACGTCATTTGTAATTGCTACCAGAGTGACTGGACGAGAGTTATTTAGAGGAGATTTGGATATTCCGAGAGAATGAGGCAGCCAATTCAGGACCAACGAGCTTCAGGTTAGTAGTCTGATCATCTTGCATAGAAGTAGTTTTTCAATTTATGGGCAGGGCCTGTACGGAGGGTCGTAGAGGGGTTTTTATGGATGTGGGCCCCCTAGTGCGCAGGCGATCCAAGGCATGCATGGTATGCATGCCTATTTGCTACACAGTTGCGCATGTGTGCACAAATGTGTAGTATACAGGCGCACTATGATGCATGCCTATGTTCGTGACAGGGGCGCATGGAGGCACAGCTGTATGGAGGATAGGCGCGCACTTATGCACGCCTGTGGGGTGAACATGCATGCATATGTGTGTTCCTATGGGGTGAATAGGCGTGCATAGGTGCATGCCTGAGGGTTTCAACAGCCACGCATAGGTGCGCGCCTATGGGTTTCAACAACCGCACCTTGGAGGCAAGGCTGATGAGTAAAAAACATATTTTTTGTGGAGATTTTTAATGTGTTTTAAGGTCAATATGGCTGACCTAGAACTGTATTATGTGTTTGCAGGCAATCATTTGCACGATGCCAGTCCATTGGCGAGAGCGGGACTGGTCATAGCTGAGGGATGTTGTGGCTATTAAGGACCTGGGGGTTCGTGCTACTTTGGTAGCTTGTGGGTTGCTAAAGTTCTTCGAGTGCCTGTTGATACGGGCGCAGGAGTATCTCCCGTAGTTTCTGATCCAGATGTGGAGTCCAGATCTGCATTGATTTATGGTGCGGGGAGAGAAGATTTCCTTCACTGTGGTGGAGGACATATATTTTCTGACTGGGCTCCTTTTTTGGGGAACACCCCTACCAGTGGAGCCGGTGTTACCTGCAGACGTGTTGTTAGCAACATTGGGTCGGAGGTACTGTTTGAGGGAGAACTATATGTCAGGCTTCGTCCTGAGTATCGAGGCGATGGATTCTTTGGCGCATCACTGTGTAGCAGCGATGATTGTGAGGGTGTATGGGTCCCTCGTGACTCAGCGGATCAGTGGTGGTCAGCTGAGGGTTATGGGGAGGGCATTGGCCGGTGAGCATTTTGCCTTAGGGTTGATGCTGCATGCCAGGATGGTAGGGCAGCTGGACAGATGTTGGTCTACAAACTCAGGGGACTTTGCCTTTGGGTCCATCATGGTGGCTTGGTTTCTGGAGAGGGTGTCGATGTTGCGCCCTAGGATTTTATTGGGCGCTTCTGGTGCACGAGAGCCGCGACTGAGGCGGTGGTCGATGATTTTTGTGCTCCACGGTGGTGGCAAGGGTGGCCATTTTTTCACAGCTGAAGCGACACAGGTGTGGTGGCAGATGCCGTAGGTTATATTGCAGTATCCATACACTAGTGTTGACTTCTGGGGTGATCCAGACATGGTGTGACCTCCAGGGGAGGTGTTTGATCACCGAGGTATGTTTATGAGTTTGATATGTTGAGTTTTGAGATAGCATGACATGTGTATTTTGTATAGATGTTGATACTATCGTTTGGTTGCTTTTGTATGTGCAGATGTGGGACCTCGCGGGTGCGAGGTTGAGCTGATGAGAGCACTGGCTCGCCAGGAGCCGGGGAGACCGCCGTGGGGAGGGTTGTGGGTAGGAGAGAGACATCAATGTGAGGATGTCGAGGTGAGACCCGTTGAGGATGAGAGAGCAGCGAGGAGATGTTATTTTGATGACCTAGGTGCCAGGCCATCGCATGCTCCTCCGGAGGATGCTGGGGGAGATTTTGAAGATATTCACCGCCACCCAGAGGTATTTCTACAGGGCGTGCCTAAGGGCATGTGGTTGGGTATCTAGGATGAGGGAATCCTGGAGTAGTGTGTGGGAGTTCCGCCGACGTGGCGGGCCGTGGTGCGACGAGCAGCAGTAGCAAGTGCTGCAATGACCGGATAGTTACCTCCCGGTCCGGAGGGACCAGTAGTGGGTGGGGGACCACCGCCTGAGGGAGGGGCAGGAGGTGGTGCTCTAGAGGCACCTTGAGTGTCACTCTATGTATTTTTGTATTTTGTATATAGGCTGGTGATCCCATTTTGGTGTAGTGGCACCAGTTTTGTATAGAGGTGCTTCACTGGCCTGCGGAGGCATGTATATTTGTACATAAACATTTTGATGGCACTGTGGATCGATTTATATATATATATGAGTATACATTTTTGGATCTATGTGATGTTTACATGTGTTTTTTAATGTGTTGATGATGTCTAATTTATATATGATGTGACAGGTTTGTGATATTTTTATGTATGTGTAGAGATATCTTGATGTGATATATGCCAATCGAGTATAATGTTAGCTAGATTATCTGTAATTTGATTCAATTGTCTGGGAATATGTGTAAAGGTAATGAAATCAAAATGTCAAGATAAAAGTCTAACTTGCAGGTAGTTGCGAAAGAGGCAAGGATTGCAGACGCGGTACACATTGTTGAGCCGGAGGACGACTAGTTGAGAGTCGAGGAAGACGCTAAGGTGATGAATACGATGATGCTGGGCATTGACGAGGAGGCCAATGATGACAGTGTATTCGACTTGGTTGTTGGTTACTGAACCCAAACATATGCCGCTCGAGTGGAGCATTTCATGTGAGGGGGTATAGAGGGCCCAAGCTGTCGAAGCGAGATTTTGTGTCCAATGGCTGGTGCCGTCAGCGTAACCGATGTGGTAGGCTAGTGGAGGAGGCATCTGTTAATAGAAAAAATGATATTTTAGACATGAGGGATGGAAAAAAGATTAAAAAAACTATAAAAGAAATAACCTAAAGTAGAATGGCTACGCTTAGGCGTAAAATTTCTTTAAGTATAACCCGTTGATGGGTTCTTTGAGAGGGAGGCCTTCGGGAGAGGCTAGGATGTATGCACCTTTGGTGAGGCAATGTTGGATAATGTAGGGGCCATGCCATAGTGACTCGAATTTTCCATGACCAAGGGTATCATGAGCGATATCGTAAGGAAGGACGAGGTCACCTTCATGGAATGAGCGAAGGTTGACATGGCGATCAAAGGTGGCCTTTGACCATTTTTTGGCTGCCTCATTGTTCTGTAATGAAGATCGACGATCTTCATCCAGGGACTCTAAGTTCGGCAAGTGCTGCTCCATTGGAGCAGTGTCGGGTAATAGTTCAATTGTGGTGCGTAAGGTGGGAATTTCTCACTTGATGGGAAGAGTGGCCTCAACCCCATGGACTAGATGAAATGGTGTGAAACCAGTGGCTATTTTCACGATCGTACGGTAAGCCCATAGCATGGAAAATAACATATGATGTCAATTGGTCTTATGTTTATTAACCATGTGCTGTAACAAGGTCTTGAGGAACTTGTTAATTACTTCGACCTGTCCATTAGACTGAGGGTAATATGGTGAGGAAAAATTGTGGGAGAATCCTAACCGAGATGAGAGTTCGACGAAAATCTCATTCTCGAAGTGTTTCCCGTGATCGGAAACTAGTTGGAGTGGTACTCGAAAGCGGGATATGACGTGATTAAAGAAAAAATGCGCTACAGTGTCAGCGATGTTGTTGAAGTTGGGCATAGCTTCAGCCCATTTTGTGAAGTAATCAACTGCGACAACAATGTATTTGTGTCCATTGCTGGATGGGGGATTACAAGTCATGAAGTCGATGCCCCATTTACAAAAGGGGCCGACAGTAATGACTGGGTGAAGAAGCGAAGGTGGTGCTCGTGCTTTATTTGTGTAAAGCTGACATTTATCGCATCGCTTCACGACATGAATGCAATCGTGAAACAATGTAGGCCAAAAATAACTTGCTCGGATGATTTTTTGAGCAATGGACATTTCCGAAAGATGGCCGCCACATGTGCTGCTGTGGAAGTCGTTCAAGACTCTATCGGCCTTGTTAATAGTCAAGTATCGACGAAGTATGGTGTCGACCCCTCACCGATATAAGGTGTCTTCGATGAGGAGATAGCAGGGGGCCTGGTGGCGAATACGACAGTGATCATCTCGTGAGAGATGGTTACCGAACTTTTGGGTTCGGAGGTAGATGAGAAGGTCGTCGTACCAAGGATCATCTGAAGCGATGTAAAAGAGATGTTCGTTGGGGAAGTCGGTATTGACGGGAGCACTGGTAGTATCAGAGGGGAAGGCCATGACAAGTTCGACGAGGATGAGAGCTTTCTTTCTCTTGGGTGTTGAAAATTCAAGATTGTACTCCTGAAGAATAATGATCCATCGGGAAATTTTTCCATTAATTTGCCGACGACTAAGCAAGTATTGCATAGGGTTGGAATCTGCGATGACTTTAGATGTGCGAAGCAGAATATAATGATGCAGTTTATGTACTGCAAGGACGATTGCAAGAGCTAGTTTCTCTTCGTGTTTATACTTCAAGGGTGGCCCTGAGAGGTTTTTACTAATATAGTAAATAACATGCTCATGATCATCATCGCCGAGTTGAACGAGAACTCCTGCTACTGAGACAACTGAGGCTGAAATGTAGAGGATATAATCGCGATTATAGTTGGGTGAACTAATTAAAGGGGTGTTAGACAATGCCGTTTTAATATTGTCAAATGCTTTTTGGGCATGCTCATCCCAGTGAAATGGGATGTCATGACATAGTAAGCGAAGGAAACCGTGTGCTCGAGTGGCGTAGTCTGGGACAAATCACTGTAGAAAGTTAGATTTTTCTTGTAGGCTCTAGAGTTGACGTAAATTCCGGGGAGGCGGAATTTCTATGATGGCTTGGACTTTAAGGGGGTCCATGGTAATACCGCTTTGGGAAACGATGAATCCAAGGAGGCACCCCGCAGTGACGCAGAACACACACTTGAGGGGGTTCGAGCGGATGTTGTACTAACGACACCGTTGGAAGATGATCCATAAATCATCAAGATGTTGGGTATGTTTCTTGGATCGAGCTATGAGATCGTCCAAGTATGTGAGGATGATATGAGCTAGATCGTGAAAATGTATGTCATAGCCTGTTGGAAAGTTGCGCCAGCATTCTTTAAGTCAAAAGGCATGACATGATATGAAAAAGTACCCCAAGGAGTAGTGAATGCAGTTTTGTATGGATCGGCTGGGTGGATTTGGATTTGATTATAACCAGAGAAATCGTCCATGAAGGATAGAGCCTCGTGGCTTGCGAAGTCATCGATAATTTGATCGATGAAAGGCGTTGGAAAGTTGTCTTTGGGACATGCATGATTGATATTGCAAAAGTCTATGCAGACACAGATAATGCCCTATTTTTTGTGAATGGGTACAGGGTTGGAAACCCATGATGTATAGGCGATGGGGTAGATGAACCCAACTGCGCGTAATTTGTCAATCTCGGCTTTGATGGCCGCTACTTTGGATGGGTGTAGCGGTTGCTATTTTTGATGAACTGGTGTAATGTCAAGCCAGGTGTCAATGCAATGTACGACGATAGAGGGATCAAGGCCAGACATTTCTATGTATGACCAAGCAAAAATATCTTGATATTCTTGGAAGAGGGCTTTATAGGCGATGATTTCTTGAGGAGTGCAAGAGGCGCCAATGGTGATTTCCTCGACAACTCCATTTTTGATGGAAATGTCGATTTTGATGGTCGGGGAAATGTTGTCCATGTTGCCTTCTTCAAAAGTATCAGGGGCGGGAATGGGGTTGTTGAACCAGTTAATATGCCCTGATGAGATAAAATCCTTGGTTTCGATCGTGTATATGGGGTGTTGATTAGGAGGTGTGGAGGCTTCCTATGAAAAAAAGAGCGCTCGGTGGTGTAGCGCATCCCATGGGTAATCGAGGGTGGTTAAATCTTCGAGTATGTCCTCGTCACAGTAGAATTGGCGAGAATACAAAGTATCTAAAAGAGTGATATCGGTGACTATTGTCGTGTGGTTGTCCCCTGGTGATGAAGAAGCAAGGGGAACGACACAATGAGATTGTGATGGTTCACTCTACATAAACCAAATATCGAAGTACTAAGGAGTACCGGTGGTAGTTAGATGTAAAATGTCCGTAGGGAAATGAATGGAAGAATTGGGAGGATTTGGGGTTGAATCCTCGGATAAGTCATCCAAGAACCATGGAGGCTTTAGGAGTGCCTTAGGTTCAGGAGAAATGATATGAAGAATCTCTAGTGACGAGGTAAGGTCAACCATTGATTCTGTAGGGGGCGCAGGGGTTTGAATCAGGGTCAATTGGCGTTGCATGTATTCAATGATCATAGGACATTGGTATGTAAAATGATTCAAGGATTCACATAGAGAGAAAGGGCATCTCATACGTTCATTGAATGAAGTTGTGACATAATGGATGTCAGTGATTTTTGGGAGGGATGAGGTAGCTGGGTTGGGTTTGTTTTGGAAGCTTTGGCGCACTGTGGTTAATGTCTGTCGGAAGCGCGGTAGTGCTGGGAAATGGTGTGTATAGTGGCCATATTCTGAATATATAGCTCAAAAGAATTTGGTTCACATCCCTTTACTACTTGAATGAGGGGCAGTAGCGGCAGTACTTGCGATGGTGGTGAGCGTTGATGGTGTTTGATTGAGTGGAATCATGTTCTGTAACTCGGGTAGAGATGGGAAGTTGTTGGTTTGGTGTCCATCTTTCTCACATAGCACACAAGGAGGTTGGATGCGTGGGGGAAGTGGAGCTGTGGGTTCCTTCTTTGTTTTCCTGCCCCCAACTATGGTAGGGAGGTTAGTGAGTGGGGGTGTAGGGGGTATGGTGGGAGTGAGTATGGGAATCGTCATTGGGATTCCTTCCATTTGGGGGGGAAGGGATGGTTGAGGGACCATCTCTGGTGGATGTAAATACCAAAATGGAATTGCTAACACCATATTAGGGAGGGTAAGCATTGCGGATACTTGGAAATCTTGTACGCCTGGTGGAGGGTAAAAGAAGGGGATTTGAGTAATGTCTTGGAGAACTGTCTCCCAAACTGGGATATGGCCTTGGGGAGAGGTGAAATCGTGGACTGGTGGAGTCGACGAGTTTGCAGGAGGCTCATGGGGGGGAAGCTCTGCGACTGGTGGGATGTCAGATATGATAGAAGCCTCCCTAGGAGGAAGGGTATCCTCTATGTTAGTTCCGTTGGATGAGATGACACATACTTGATTGGAATGATGAAAGAGTGGTGGTGCACCATGGTAAGTTCCTAACAATGATGGGTATTTAAAAATTTCGAGACCCATTTCAATGAGTGGGTATGCGTCATGACTCGTGTGGATGAGAGGGAGAATGTTATCGATGGTGGCATAAGGGTTAGGCTCGTAATGTGAGACTTGGTCAATGGTAATGATCTTCCCATTATGGGGGAACATCATCATTCAGAAGATGGAAGAGGCAACTACCTTCATAGCGTACATGTAGCTACGACCAAACAGGATATTATAAGCTAGTGGGGCATCGATAACTTCAATGTCAATGAGAATGGTTTTTCTCTCGAGTTCTTTGGGGAAATTTTGGAATATCCCTTCAGGAGACGATGGTCATCCGTCATAAGATTGTAAGGTAATGGCAGATGGGATAAGTTCGGGGGAACCAAGTTTCTGCCATACAGATTTGGACATAATGCATGTGGATGCACCTTCATCAATGATGCACTGATGAACTGTATGTTTCAAATTTTGACTAGGATTTGAAAAGTGATTAGAGCGGGAAGGCGAGGTTCTCCGCTGTCGAGATCAAATGTGATGAGTTGAGTATCCACGAGGTCGACTGCCCCCAAGGTGGAAAGTAATGATTTCCATTGAGTGGGACAAGTTTGAAGGACCTCTAAGACTGACATGGCAGCCGAGGATTGTGCTAAGTCATCGACCAAACTGTAATTATGAGCCGCCCTAGCCTGGGGGTTGTGGACATTCCTGCACAATGGGATGCAAGGGATGTGAAGAGGTGTTTCGGCGTTAGGGTGAGGAATTACCAATGGGGGTCCCGTCGGTGTTGGGATTGTTTCTGGGGGAATGGGAGGAGACTCAGTAGGTGCACGATATTGACGACTACGTGTTTGCAGAAGGATTTTTTCCTCACTGGTGAGGAGGATAGTACGATCTACAGGATTGTTTGGATTGAGGTACTGTCCCAACTGAGGTGGGGTAGGCTATGTTTCCTGTTGGGCGTTCATCACGCCTTGGTGTGGAATGGGA
>JZKD02S2270060.1:324854-340466 GCA_000966675.3 Picea glauca | reverse complement strand
TTTGTGTGTGAATGAGTGAAAGTGTGCCAATGTTTTAATGAATTAGGTGTCACCTTGCTGCATGTGGACTTCGCTTGGTCCTTACAAGTGTTGATTACCTAATTAACTAAATGTCATTGGTACAACCTTGCGTAATTCAAAAGTCCCTAGGAAACTAGCATGTGGACATGTGGGTCCTTTACTATTCCTTTAACTCCCTATTGTGATTTAATCTAAGAAAAGCTTTGAAACTATCCTAGATTGTGATCATGTGGGCATGTATGGGCCCATTACAAACCTTTAAACTTCCCTAGTGATTTAATCTAAGAAAGTAAATCTCAACATTATCCTATCTTTGTAGCACGTGGGCATGTATGGGCCCATTACAATCTTCAAGATGTGTTTGAAAAATAAACTAAGAGGAGTCCCAAGAGGGGTTGTTGTCCTCTCCTAAAGGTTTTAGTCTTTTTAAGGGAGATGAAATTGTCCTACAATCTTTTTCTGATTCTTAAGGTCGCTTAGAAGCGCAAGAGAAGAGCATACTAAGCGATTGTTATCCAACTTCTAGTTCCAATGCAAGTTTTATGTGATTATAAATGATTCCAACTTATACTTTTAGTCAAAGCAAGCCATCCATGTGGAAAAATGAAAGCAAAAGAGGAAATAATGGTTTTAAACCCCCTAAGTGCCTATATGTTTTGACTAATCCCTTTATATGAAGAGGGAACTAAGTGTGGTGCAGCTTACAACATGCATGAAATCACTTTTAAGAAGGCTAGGGGCCTTCACCAAATCTCAAAAAACCTTACAATGTGTATTTTTCTTCACAGGTGCCCGGGTCTTAGTGTAGATAGAGGCGTACTGAGCGCCTGTGCGCAGACCAAAACGATCTTTTGGGCACAGGTGCGCAGAACAACACTGTGACTTAGGCACATTAGCGCACGATGTGCATCTGTGGGCCAATAAACCTGCACACAACAGACACACGACCGTGAAGAAAATTCTGGATGGAATTCTCTCAATTCAACTTGGAATTGGATATTTTACAGGTCGGCTTGGGCCGGTTAATGTACCTGCAAGTTAAATAAACCAAAAGAAGAGCTATAAAAACCCAAATGGGGTAGGAAATTGATACCTTTCCCCAGTGGAGTCGCCAATCTATTGCACCTCTTTCATCACCTTAGTGAGGAAAATGGAGGTGCTTACAAGCTTAGTTAGGTTTTCTAAGCAGGACAACTATAAGGAAAAGGGTTAGAGAAAGAAATATAAAAGAACAACTAAGAAATAAAATAACAACTAAACTAATGAGCATAGGGACATAAGAACAAAAGAAACAATAAGACTCATGTCACCAAGGTTGATATTAGTGAAAGAAAACACTGAGAAGAAAGAGGACTATGAGTCTCTTCTTCCTCCAAGGGAGGGCTCTTGGACCCCCCCAAATAAGCTCTTCTTACAACTTTGAATGAAAATGGTGAAAGAACTCCAAACTAATCCACTCAAGAGATGAGATGGATTGTCCAATGTAATGGTGCTAGTATACTCTTGATGAGAATAGAGGATTCCTCAAGAGAATAGTGGCAACATAACTTTGCTAATGAAATTCCTTGAGAATGAAGTGCACCCATGGCCTTGTTTTATAGCACCTCTTTGAGGTATTGTGCAACCAACTTGTAGTGTGAAAAGAGGCTAATTAGGGCATTTTTAGGTCTTTGACTAGCCACCCAGTCGGATCCAGTCCAGATTTGAGTGTCAAATCAACTTGGAAGCTGAACCAGAAGTGGGTGGGAGGCTGACCACTCTCATAAATGCGTCGTTCTTAGATGTGCATAG
Source organism: Picea glauca (assembly GCA_000966675.3). Taxonomy (NCBI): domain Eukaryota; kingdom Viridiplantae; phylum Streptophyta; class Pinopsida; order Pinales; family Pinaceae; genus Picea; species Picea glauca. The sequence continues at coordinate 338,654 of JZKD02S2270060.1, read as the reverse complement.
CTTTTAGCGACCACAGTCGCTCATCGGGTGCATGTGCGCTTTTCCTGCATTTTTGTTTTGCACATGTGCGCGTGTGCCCTATGTAGTCAGAGCGCACTTTAATTTTGTCACTGGTTGTATAGTTTTTGACCCTTTGGAAATGCTTTTGTGGTAATTCAGGTCCATGGGTGACCTCATAACTGTTTGACGATGATGGATTCTTGTAACCATTTGCGGATAAAATTTCAGTGATAACACTTGTGTTTTCTTACAGGTTATCACCCAAAATTCTTAAGACAGAGCTGGAAACTACAAATAGTGAGGACAATCGTCGATCAAAAGGTGTGAACTCTTGCTAGCTAGTATTTTTTATTACATAAACCTAGGGAAAGTGATATGTTCTATCCTGTTTTATTATAGTCTTGGTTTCCGAGTCTAGGGAAATTAGTCATTGTATGCATAGATCGATTGTACACCAACAAAATTGGCGAATCCACTGGGGAACGTTTTTTTCTCTTGGGTTTTATTTGGCAATTACCTTGTTTTTGCTTGATTTTAACCTCCCGAGTCACTGGGCGATCCAGCTAGCCTCTCAGACCCAAGACCAACTAGGATTTTTGGAAAAAATCTTTGTTTTTTCATTTTGTGTTTGTGACACACTTTCCTTTGAGATATAATGCGACATTGTCACACTATGCTGGTCTATAGCTTGTGACACTAGCTATTGTTACACTATTCTGCATAATAGACTGCGACAGTTTCGTAGAAAGAAATTTTCTTGTTACTCTCTCTTCCGCTCTAAGATTTGGTTTTGGCCTGGTTTTTTGGTTTGCCTATTCGGTCTTGATATTGATCCTTGCAGTATTAAGTCTTCCTTTTGGCCATTTTTTCAATTTTTTATATTTTTATCAAAAATTTCATGATTGCTTGCTTTGTTTTCAGCATTTTTTCTTGATTATGAAAGGGTTATAATCTCTTAGCTCTGTATTTGAGTGTCTTTCAGTCTAGATCTTAATTTATTTTCTCAAAGAATTTTTATTATGAATTATTTAGTGAAAGGTAAATTCTTCCTTTTATTGAATAATTTGTTTTATAATACATTGCTTGGATTTATTTTGCTTTTAAAGAGATGTGTTGTTATATTGATGTATTTAGCTCTATCTTTGAAGTCGAAAGTTTCAATTCTTGCATTGCTTTAGTTGGTGGGAATTTTTAGTTGCTTTGGGAAGAAACATTATGAGAAGTGAGCATCTTGGTTTAATGAATTTGGGACATTGTGCATCCAGGAATATAAAAGGTTTTCTCCTTCTCATAATATAGCTTTCATCGAAGTGAAACATATCATTTTCATTTCTTTGCATGGCTTAGAGACGGTAAAAATGTCATCTTGTCCACACCATTTTCCTTGTGAGTAAACAACAACCATAAAATTAACACCCTACTTAAAATATTTTAGAAAAAAATATTTTTCACTGGTAACAAACTTACATTAGATCCGTTGTAGGGATTTGGAATAGGTGTTGAGGATAACTCTCCAAATCTACAAAACAAACTTAGAATTTTGAATTAGGGAGAGAAATCCATTTGATGCATCTCTTTCCTCGGAAACCCTTCTCACACAAGGGTCAATCATGAGGTCACATTGGGTTCATCAGAGTAACTAACTCTGCTTCGTTGGTCTTGGTGGATTGGTTTGCACGTATTACAAAAGGAGTCGAAAGACACTTGGGGATCACTTGAGAGGATCAAACCTCTGTGGGAGGTATCTCTCAAGCGGATTTTGGGTTACGACCCTGCCCTTATGTGTATACTGGACTGTTGATTGTTTCCCAGGGAATTGTTTTTGTAAATGGTGACCTTAATGGATTTTATCTTTAGGGTTCATACACGAGATGACGATAAAGGGGAAATCCTTTATTGTACCTAGAACATATGTTGGTCAAACTCACTTGAGCTCCTTGGAGGGTAACCCATGGCTATACCATGAGGGAAGTTGCATAAGGGTGTAAGTCCATTAAGCAGGTCACCAAAGTAACTGATCCACCCACTCTATCTCAACCCCTTGTTTTTTTTTTATCTTGTGACATTGGATTTCATCACCAACTAGTGCGTTCTCTGTGAGAAGGTTTTTGTTTGTTGGTTGCTTCCTAGATATTTTTAACGTGGGTTGTTTGTTTTCCCTTGCAGACCTTAGATTGAGTTTGTATATATGGCATCGGTTCTCGAAATGACCAACCAAGGGACCCCTTTTCTTGGGGAACCTTTTGTTTTTCCTTCTTATAGAAACATTGGTCCTCCTTTTATTGCCACTTTGAGTCTTCCAAGATTCACTATTGGGTTACCGGTATGGTCATTTTTCACTCCAGTAATCCTGAATGCATTGGGTTCTTTAGATGCAAGCACTCCACCCCAAGAACATCAACCTCATGTTGAACCTTCACCTTCTTCACATGTCAGGTCTTCTTCCCTTTCTTCTTCTTTGCCTAGTGAAATCTTTGGAGCTAGTAACTAGGAGGATAAAAAGAAGAAAAGGAAGATTAAGAAGAAGAAAAATAAGCAAGGGTCCAAGCTTCCAACCGTCGCAGGTCATGTTGGAAACCAACAACCAACTACTTTTCATCATGTTGGGAGTGTTGATGATGTCGTCAAGACTACCAAGACAGGTCGTAAGCCCAAATTCCCTTGCAGGATTTGTAAGGGTGACCATCTTCTTAAGGATTTCCCTGGTTTATCCAAGGTATTAGAAGTGTGGTCTATGGGTTCCCAATAACCCACGTCACCAACCTCTGGACATCATGTTGATGACAACCCATCAACTAGTCATAGTGCAGTTGGGGAAAAGAAAAGAAGAGTAAATTTTTCTTGTAGGTTATGTGAAGGAATTCATCAAACTGACCTTTTCCCTCGTATGGATGAGGCTTCATGTTTGTTGGAAAAGATTGATGATGTCCAACAACAACTTCCAACTTATTACCATATACTCTCTCCCAAATCACCATCAGTTGATCAAGTGGATGATCTGACACCATTATCATTCAATCTCATTGTTCCCTTGAAGAGTGAAGTTGAAGTGGTCGATCTAACACCGTTATCCATTGATCACACCCTTCCCTTGAAGAGTGTAGTTAAAGCGGTCAATTCGATTCAATCATCAGTGAATCCCACTCTTCCTTTTAAGAGTGAATTCGATATTTCTCGAGTTTTTCTCATCTTTTCATATTCTTCTATACTAAGGGGAATTTCATTCATTACCATAGAACCCCCTCCAAGTATTGAGATCATTTCCTTTGATTGGAATAGACTGATAAAAGCTCACCTTCCTTTCAAAATCATTGTGCAGGTTTTCAATATAAATATATGTCACACTATAGTAGATGAAGGTTATTTTGTTAGTATTTTATCCTAAAATGCTTGGCAAGCTTTGGGTTCCCCTCAACTTGTGCCCGTTAACCAGAATCTGTTAGCTTTTGACAGAAGAGCTAGTGAATATTTAGGGATCCTTTCTCAATTACCTGTTACTTTAGGAGGGAGAACAATCCACATTGACGTGATGATAGTCCAAGGACCCTTGGATTTTAATTTACTCCTCGGAAGAGACTGTGTTTATGCTATGAAAGTTATCATGTCTACACTCTTTCTAGTGATGTATTTTCCTCATAATGGAAACATCGTGACTTTTGATCAACTTTCGTTCATTAGGCCCGATCATCGTATGAATGTCGACCATCTGAATTCCCTAAATGTTCCCAATATAGTGGTACCCCCCCCACCACAGGTGAATTATGTGGCAATATGTCTCATGCCTTCAATTGTCAATAAGAAAAATCCTCTCATTGTATTCTCAACTTCTTCTAACCTAGATTTGGTAGTTGACATGGTGATCTCTTCAATAGGGCTATTAGAGTCTGATCTCCCTACCCCTATTGCAAACCTCAACATGTATTCCTTTCAGAGCATTGTTTTTCTATCCAATGAAGATCTCCTGGAAGCCATGATCGAGGTATGTCCTTTGATATGTATTCCTTCCAGAGAATTTTCCTCTTGGAAGCCATGATCAAGTTGAAGCCACGAGAATAGTTTTATTCTATGTGGCAAGCTCGTTAAAAAATGAAATAGAGATTCATGAGCATAGTTCCCGTTTATGTGTCAAGCTCGTTAAAAAATTTAATAGCCAACCATGAGCATAGTTCTTTATCTATCTCAAGATCGTTAAAAAATGCAACAGACCTCCACCCCCCCTCTGATTTATTTGAGTCTTTTAATAAATATTGTGAATGAACCTTCATTTTCTCTCCCTATGTCAGTTGATCCTGTTTCTTCCTCTCATGAAAATTTATCTATTATTAGCCAGGAGTCTAATCAGGTACAAAAATTGGTGACCACATAAGATTTTCATATGAAACAAAGCTTGGGGGGCATGTCTCTAGCCTTTAGACCTCATGCTAGAGTCAAGCTGCTAGCTTCGTAAGCTAGGAGAAAAGTACCAACCACCCATGGGTATCACTCGAAACCTTTGGACATTATGTTGGGAAGTTCTGAGTGCAGTTAGTTTTTAGTTTCAAGCTCACGAAAAAATGAAACCTATCCAAGCATCGTTTTACTTTGTTTCAAGCTTGTGTAAAAATGAAACCAATCCCGAGCTTAGCCTTTGTTCTTTCTCATGCTCGTAAATACATGAGAATAGGTTACATATGTTAGTCTTTGTTCTTTCTTGTGACTGTAAATACATGATAATAGGTTACCGAGCTTAGTCTTTGTTCTTTATCATGCTCGTTAATACATGAGAATAGGTTACCAAGTATACTTTTATCACTTTTTCGGACTCGTAAAAGCTATATGAAAAATGAATTCTTTGGAGTTTCCTTTAAGTTCTTTTCAGACTCTCTAAATATAAAAGTATTGTTGAGTGAACTTGCTTCCTTTCACCCTCATCAAAGAATTTGAAAGAGAATCTATTCAATATTAGTTTAACCCTTTTTTCGGGCTAAGTATAATTACTTACAAAAAAGGAATACTCTAGTCGATCATGGCTAGAAGAGTTCTCCTAGGTATTATTTTATACTTTTTTGGGCTTGGAAGACTAAATTTACGAAAAAACATAATTGGAGTTCTCTTTAGGTGTTTTTCAGACTCCCTAAAAATAAAAAATCATCGAGTTTACTTTCTATGGACTCGTAAAACATACAATGAAAGACCCATATGGGACCGAACCACTCCTTCCTAGGGTTTGTTAAAAATACTCCAAGGGACTCATCCAAAGGATGAGATTATAGTACACGCATATGTTATCCTCCTCAAGCTTGTGTAAAAACAAAGAGGTACTCGCCAGAAATGGCGGGGGAATTTGGGAAGGGAAAATGTATAAAATCTATATTAATTCTATGGTAGCAAGTCATTCTTGAACATGACATCCTTTCACTCCTTAGGTTGGGAAATCCGCTTGTATATTATTGATCATACTCCTTTATAATTTTACACTTTGGTCCATGATCATATTTTTAGTCAGTGTTTCCAAGACAGTTGTCATGTCGTCAATATGTTCAAGAGAAGTTCAACCTGGAAATCCATCTATCACATCGGCCAGTTTTTCAATCCTTAAGCCTTATATCTCGTCGGCCATCCCCGAGTCAGTCCTAAATTGCTCTGTTCTCTTATCTACTTCAAATATTTGTACATGTTTTGCATCGTTGATGGGGGATACATCAAGGCCCTCCTACGATGAATCACTTCCTATCGACTTCAACACGTTATCTAGGAAGTTGGTTTAGAAAATGTACAGTACCTTGGGACTTGCATGCCTCAATGGCACGTTTCCTCTCCTTCGATGACAGGTTTTCATCATTGAGCTTCTATAAAATGATTCTATGGGTTTTCGACTTTAGATCATCTATTCACACTCCATAGAATGTACTTGTGTACCTTAAGGGCCATCATCATTATTTATGGTTCCTTTTGAATCTGTTAATGGTTTTCATCATTGACTAGTAATTAGATGGTTTCTACCATGTTCGAATTCAACATATTTATTTTCATGGTTAGATTCATACTATGGCACAATAGAGATGAAGACCTTGGATCCTGTCTGTTAGATCCAAGTTGCGATGGAGTATTTTGAGTATGTATTGTTGCATAGATCCACAATGTATGTCTCGTGGCTATTTTGAGTCTTTATGACATATATCCACAGTGTATTTTTGGTGGCTATGTTCAGATTTGAGTCATAATGGAATGGATCCATAGTGTATTTTGGTGGCCATGACCTATCTTACTTGACATGGATCTTTTCATGTCGACACTTATGCTTTGAGTCACTTGTATTCTGAGTATGGGAATGCCTACCTCAGTGATGATATATATTGTACTATAACTCCTTGTTTGTTTTTGATAGGTTTCCAATCGATGTGTTCCTTGTTTTAACACCCACACGACAAAGTATTTCATCTATCACTCCTTTTATAACTTCATACTTTGGGGGGAATTTTGTTACACATTATTTTCGTCACAACTATGACCATTGATTATGTGCACCTGCACTTTGTCTTCGAAGGATTGTTGCCTTAATCCCTGAAGAACATGGAAGAAAAACCTTTCCTAGAGAGATGAAACTATGGAAATTTCCTTTAAAAACCCCAATTTATGAAAGTGTCACATGTTGCACCACTTCAACACGTGACACCCTTAAAGTGTCGCATGTTTCACCATAGTATCCTGTGACAATGTTGCATGTTTCTAGTTCATAGGGTGCGATGCTGTTCATACAAAGGAAAAAGAAGAAATTCGAGAAGTTTCTAGAATAGAAGATTCGAGGATGAGGTGTCCTCCGATCGGTTTGGATCTCACCTATATTCCTGATTTGGTGAGATCCTAACCTTAACATCCCTTCCTTTTCAAATCTATAAAAGGAAGCACATCTCATGAAGAAATCTAATCAATCAATCGTGAATATTGGTCAATCATAGCTTTAACTTGTGCTTTGTTAAGGTGAATTTTGACCTGGATAGGCTGGTATCAAACCTATGGTGTCAGAACTCGTAGAAGCAAAGGGTGTGTGTTGGAACAAGGAATCAGGTTGAGAAGGATTTCTATAAGAAGACCAAATACCTTGAGGATCATGTCAAGAAGATTAAGGAGAGGTGTTGACTAGTCAACTAATCGACCAACAACATTGACTTCTGAAAGGCGATGGAAATAAATATAATTTATCCAGTATTATTTATAAATAATGGCATGATCACGCTTCTAAAAGCGTGTGCATAGACGAAGTTGGTTGTACCCATCATATGGATAAAGATGGTGATTTATTTTCTTCACTAAATAAATTTACATAAAAATAAATATATGTTGTCGATTGTTATGCACTTATTTTTTTTGGTTGTGGTAGGATTGAGTGTTAGAATGATGTTGTCATTGATGTGTATTGGGTATCAAGCTTGACTTCTAGTTTATTGTTTGTACCCCAACTAACCTAGATTTACAAGAATGTTTAATTCTTGATGGATAGGTTCACCATGGAGGATATTAATAATGATTTTTTTATTGTTGTTGAGGGTATTGTTGACCCCAAAGAAAAAAAGTACAAGTTTTGTGATTTCCCTAATTAGGATGTAGGATCAACTACATTCACTACCAATACTAATGACTAAAGTAAAATTTTGCATGGGTGACTCACACATATAAAATTTTGAAGTATTGAATTGACGATGAACTTTAATATGGTTAATGGAGTACCTTTTAGTTCCTCCTAGAGGCGTATGTAAATGATATTTTCTCAATAAGCATCATTAGTTTTCATTTGAGACTAGAAAGTCTTGAAAACAAAAGACTGAGTTAGAACATATGCATAGTGACCTTTTTACGATGAACCAACCATCATTAGTTGGTACACGGGATTTTTTTCCTTCATTAATTATTTTTCTAGGTATATTTGGGTATATTTCTTGAGAAACAAGGTCCATATCTTTGAAAAATTCAAGTATTTTGAGGCATTAGCTAAAAAACAATGGATTCAACCTCTAAAATGTATAAGATTTTATAATGTATGAGAATATGTGAGCGAGGAATTTGAGAGATACTTGTCATAGCATGGTATCTCTTGGAAAAAAATTGTACCATACAAACCATAAAATAATGGTGTTGCTAAAAGGAAGAATCGACCTTTGGTTGAAATGCCATAATGTTTGTGTCATCCCAATGGTATGTCAACAATATTTTGGGTAGAGATCATCTATTTCTCAAATTACCTTCTAAACATGATTCTGGCCAAAATTGCATGGGGTATGACCCCTTTTGAGAAACAGAGTGGAAAAAAAATCTTAGTTAGACATCTCAAGAAATTTGCATGTATAGCTTAGCGTCATATTCTATATGATAAAGCCCCCGAGGGGCATCTCAATTGGCAAGTTCCGTGATATGAAGTGTTATGTTTGATGAGGTTCCGAGTTCAAATTCCCATGATTTACCTGTGCTCGTGGAAGTGGCATACATATGGCACTTGGAGGTTATAGTGGTAGCGGTCAGAATTGACGCCATGTAATGCGAGTACGAGACCAACCCAGTTGTTGATTCCTCTAGTCATAAAAATAAATAAATATATTCCATATGATAAGAGAAAAATGTTTTACATAAAGAGTCATGCTTGTATTGTGGTGGGATAGTATGATGATTCAAAGCCAACGAGTCATTTTATCTAGCAAAATATGAATTTACTTTCAAGAAGGATGTTGTGTATGATTTGGATCTATTATAGAGGTTTAATATGGAATAATATAAGCAATATGTTACACCATATCAATCAATAATGGATCTAGATAATGAGTGTGATTCTCCAAAATTCAATGCTACATGCAATCTTATTATTATTATTTTTTTATAAACACAGTTTCGTCAGATATCCGACGAACTGTCCGACAGGATAACCACTAGAGGTATGGAACCTTCGTCAGAGATACTATTCTATTGTTGGATATTCGATGACTGTGAGAGTCAGATATTCAAAGAAAGGTCCGACAAGATAACCATCGAAGGTACCGCACCTTCATCAGAGCTACTATTTTTTCGTTGGATATTCGACAAGCATGGGCATCAAATATCTGACAGATGGTCCAAAAATACTATTAGTCAGAGGGATGTAACCTTCATTGGATATACTGTATGGGTGTTAGACATTTGACGTGAACTTATGTTGTAATTTCGACGCATATCTATCGGAAATAGATGAGTTTTGGGTCTTTAGTGTCGTCGGTATAATCGACGAAAGTGTGACGGATACCCAATGCCAATATTTTCATTGGATATCCAAACCTAATACACCAACAAAACTAATGACCAAGTTTCATCGGATTGTTTATGGAATTTCATCGACCAACTGACGTACCACCATTATATTTCAGTGCACAAGAAGTAGTGATGGGACTAGAGCATAGATGTTGGCCAACAAAGCGAAACAAGGAAACAAACACAAATTCTTAAGCTTAGGATCCACTATCCAACTTCAACCAATGATTCCCATTCACATTCCTAGTATATTAAGTACGACACCTCATATGAGAAAAGGACTAACATGCCTCTTAGTGGCGTTGTCTTACCATCTCCCATACACTAATTTGACTGGATGTGATGAGCAAGAAGAGGTAAATATGAGGGGGGATGTTGGACTGCTATCCATGGACATGTTGATCATCATCATGGTCAGAATCATTGTCTTCATTGCAGACCATGAAACATGATCTCCTTTGGTTACCCCTAGTCATGGGGGGTAACATCTGGCTTCAACACGGGGACATGTGCTCACTGTAGAGTGCATGATAAACTCAAAATCTCTGGTACTTGATGAAAAAATGGAATTGTTGTAAGAATCCCATCCACCGAAAATTCCATGACTATTGTAGCTTAGACCGTGATTGAAGATACTACAAAGGATGATGATCTGTATGGACTATTGCCTCTTTTCCCATCAAATAATGTTTCCACTTCTTCACATTCTGAACCAAAGAATATAATTCATTGTCATATGTAGGATAGTTTATTATTGCTCCAGTGAAGGTCTTATAATGGTAACAAATTGGTTTCCTTCATTGTATTAGCACTGCTCCCATGGCGTAATCACTTGCATCGATTTCAATCTTGAATGCTTGTTGTAAATCTAGCAATTCCAGAAATGGGGTTGTATTGATATTCTCTTTCAAAATTTCAAAGGATTTTTTTTGTTTTCCTCCTCACTGAAAGACATGCTTAGTGCTTGTCAAAGAATGTAAAGGAGATGCAATAAATGAAAATTTATCAATGAAATTTATCCAATATCGAACTGCCCCTAAGAAGTTTCTAACTTTTGTTACATTATTAGGCTTAGGCCATTTCATGATGGCTTCAACTTTAGAGGGATAAATTTTCAATTTATCACCCCCTACAATATAGCCCAAATAAACTAAAGATGTTTTCCAAAACTCACATTTTGTCATCTTTAGGCACAATTAACATCTAAGACTTTCCTAAAATGCATTACATGATCTTCCCAGTTTTGACTAAAAAATAGTATATCATCTAAGTATAATATTACAAAATCATCCACACAACTTTTCATGATCCAAACAGAAGAGTTGGTTGGGTTATTATCTTCATTATCTTATGTTTAAATCCAACAACATAAATTTAAATGAAATCCCCACTAAAATATATGATTGAGAATCCCCACTAAAATAGTTGGAAGTACATCACTAGCATTTTTATGATTGAGAATCCCCACTAAAATATATGATTTGACTCATGTGAACTAGTTGGTCATTAAGGTTAGAGATGTTTATATCAAATGCGTGAAAGGAAGAATGTTGGAATGGTATCATGTTAGGTAGCTATAGAGGTATTGGGGGGCCCGAAGGGCCCATAGTGATAATAGTAGAGGCCATTCAATGTAAGGTGGACTACATCCACTATAATATTAAATAAGGCTCACTATGATAGTTAGATATAATAAATGTAAGAAGGATTTCTAGAAGGTTCCGAGGAGATAGAGAGTGTTATATAAATAAGTGTAAGCAATGTATTGAAGTATAGTGAAGAATGTTGTCATTGTAACAAGAAAATATTACTTGAGGAGTGCATTCCTTCCATAAGGAATAATATATGGTGTTACCCTACCTCAAGGGTTTTGTCTATTTCTTGTGTTCAATATTTTAGTGAATGGTTTGACTTCTTCTTGTTAATATTGTGGGTTTATTTTGAGATTTATCTTCAAATATATTTAGGTACATAACAATTGGTATCAGATCTCTATCATTAGCCACAGAAGGGAATAAATTTTTGGTACTTTTTGCAAATTTTTTAAAGGGAAAAAAGGGGCGGTGCACTTCATGTTTAGATATGAAACTTTTTGCGCTGAATTTGTAGAAACAAATTGGATATTTTAATTACTCTAAAAAAAGTACCCGATTTCAAAAAAACATCAGTCAAAACAGAGTTTGGGAAGTAAAGTTATCAACATTTTAAATTCAACAGTTTTTCAGGTTTTTTTTGGAAAGAGCCGCGATTTTGCAAAGTAAGTTATTTTTTATAAGACCTAGTTTTTTTTCGGGGTTATGGAAAGCATAATAGTTTTTACCAGAAAATATGATGGTCCTATTATTGAAGAATTCATAAAATATATGAATTCATCAATGCAATAGCATTTGAAAGCGTTGGTAAGTTTATCTTTAGAAGGTGATGCATTGATTTGGTGGAAATCGCTTAAGTATACCCAAATAACGAAACTTTCAGATGAAGAATTTGAAAATTTATTTTTAAGGTGGTCTCATGTTGGAAAAAGGGATAGGAAGAGCACTAAGGGTTTATTTTCATGTGGAAAATCTATATTACATGTTCATGGTTGTATTAATAAGGAGAAGGTTATTGTTTCTATTAACCCTAGTTGCATGCATAGTTTTATCAATATCCAGTTGGTTAATAGTCTGCAAGTTCATGCAAAGCATATTCAATGCACATTGGTTGCGGGTGAAAATGTTCAAATTTTTAAAGATTTGAAGCTTAGTATGATAAATATGTGTTACATTCGGATTTTTATGCTATAAATATGGATGAGGTGGATATTTTTTTGGGATACCCTTGGATGGCCACAATTGGTACAACTAATATTAATGTGGAAAATAAGTTTTTGAAACTTTGGTATAAGAAAAATAAAATCACATTGCAGGATTTGTCTCTTAGTAAGACAAAAGGGCCCATGACGAAAATAAAAAAAGTTACTATAGAGTCTGAAGCTGAATCAGAGGCAGATTCTACATAAGGAGATGAAGCAAAGACACAGGCAGGACACAATAAAAAATTTAAGGTCATTGACTCAAAGCCACAATGTGTTGCATATTTGAAGAAAAAAGCATCGATTCCTATAGTTGTTGTATATTTCCATCCACATCATATAGAGAAACAACAGTAATCAAAACAAGGGCGTGAAAATCATCACACTTATGCATCAACAAGGAACCAGAAAGGAAACCAATCCAGAGGTGCATGGAGGCCTACCAACACTATAAGAAGACATCAAGCTAGAGAACTAATCCCATGGAAACACCGACAGGATGCGGATCAAGATCAGGGTGGCAAGGCAACAATTGGACATCATGGTCGTCTTCCATTAGGATGGATGGATGGTCGTATTTGGTACCAGTTGGCTACATTGCTTAGTCATTCATTTTGTGTGGTTTCTTCTCGTGTTTCAAGGACAGAACATGTGAAGGGAGATGGAATGTAGTATACATAGGGAGGTAATATGGGGTACCTAGGGAGGTACCCAATGGGAACGTGGTTATGTATTATTAGTGGAAGTCATTCAATGCAAGGTGGACTAGGTCCACTATATTAAATAATGCCCACTATGGTAGTTAGATATAATAAATGTAAGAAGGCTTTCTAGAAGGTTTCTAGAAGATAGAGAGTGTTATATAAAGAAGTGTAAGCAATGTATTGAAGCACAATGAAGAATATTGTCATTGTAACAAGAAAGTATTGCTTGAGGAGTGCATTCCTTCCATAAGAAATAATATATGGTGTTACCCTACCTCAAGGGTTTTGTCTATTTCTTGTGTTCAATATTTTAGTGAATGGTTTGACTTCTTCTTGTTGATATTGTGGGTTTATTTTGAGATTTATCTTTAGATCTATTCAAGTACATAACATATCAACTACTAGGATATTCCATGGTTGTATTAATGATTTTTCATGGTAGAATTTGAGTAGTTATTTGAAGATTCCATATTGAGACATTGGATCACTTATAAAATTCTACAAACTTCATTTCTCTTCTCGAATTGTTGACTATAATGTTGTTCTCCACTAATAAGGTAAAATGGGAAACTTCATTTGTAGATGCACTTGACATCTCCTTGTATTGTTCAATAATCATTCATTAACATTACTTCTAGGTTAGATACATTGCATCAACTCATTGTCACTTAAATGTAACATTTTCGATTCTAGGAAAGGAATTTGATACATATCAAGTAATGTGGATGCTCTTCATTTTTATAGAATCTTTCTCTTCCTTTGTATGTATGTAAGAAGACATTTGATTCCTTTGTATGTATGTAAGAATACATTTCATGAATTGATGAATAGACAAGATTGGATAAGGTAAGATAGATTTGATGGTTTCCTTCTCAAGAGCTTGTTCTCTTCTCGATTCAACGTATATATAATTGAATGATTTTTTGTACAATTTTTTGTTATAAGTAATCACTAGAGTATCTCATGGATGTACTAAAAAATGCAATTGATCTCCTATACAATTTATTATAACATTTTTTGCGACTTAAAAAGCTTTGCTTATAGCACATA
>JZKD02S2270060.1:300681-322174 GCA_000966675.3 Picea glauca | reverse complement strand
CTAAATTTGGAAGACAAAACACTACATTTTTCATAAGCAAGCCTAGGTTAGAATGTAGAAAAATCATGTCTAAGAAATTGCTCTAGAGAAAGCGGAGTGGTCTTTGGACTTTGAGAAAATCAAAGGAGCAGCTTGTGATCACTTAAATCTCTATTCACAAAGGAAGATCTAGCTTCAATTGAGAACCTTCGTGCAATGCTCCTCAACATGTCAATGCTAGTCACAAATGAAGAAACTATCATGTTATCCAAGAGAATAGAGGAAGAGAAAGGTATAAAGGAAATATGGGAATTGGATCCAGATAAAGCCTCCAACCTAGATGGATTTATGCGACTTCTTCTAGGCCCATTGGAACTTAATCAAAAGAGATCTCTACGGAATCTTAAACATCTCCATATCTAAGGGTAGAACCAATTCTTTGTTTCTAGCTCTCATTCCAAAGGCGACAAATTCCACATCCTTCTCTAGGTTCTGCCAAATTTCCCTCTACAATACCTCATATAAAATAATGACTAAAATATTAGAAAATCATCTAACTAGAATCCTTCTAGATTTAATTTCTAAAAATCAAGTTGGATGCATTTGGAATCACCAAATATCTTACAATATCAAACTAGTATAGGAGGATATTCATTCTAGCAAGTCTAATAATGGCAAAGGAATGATTAAAAAAGTTGATATGGCTAACACTTTTGATTGGGTGCATCATTCTTTATTAAATGAGGTTATGTGGAAGATTGGTTTCCCCCTTATTTTCATTCTTATGGCCAATTATCTTAGCAAAATACTAGAGTTGCAAAGAAGTAATGAAAAGCTTAAAGGGATTTTTGATTGCTCATGTTTTTTTTGATATGCTATCACCTCTGCCCATGCTTGTGTTGGTCTTCCTAACCCTTCCCACTTGAGAAATTATTATTTAATGTGGATGCAAGTGTAAGCACTATGTTTAAATCCCCTGCATCCACACCCATTTCTTACTAAGTATACCACGTGGGGCAGGCGGTGAGAAAACTTCACGAAACCCCCCGCAACCCACATACTTGCATTTTTTCTGCCCCAAAATGACATACTCACAACCTATGACCTGTAAAATGGACATATGCATGACCACACTCTCATACCCCCACAGACCCGCATTCATGTGAACCCGCACACCCGCAGGACCACAACCCACACTCCTGCCTACTCGCAAACCCATAACCCTCAAATAGCACTCCCACCTTGTAACACCCTGTTTCCCCCCAGTCTGTAAAAATAACTATATTGGCCAAGAACTATGGAAAACTCAAAATGTGAATATTTGATTTGACAGACCTTTGTATAAAAGGTCGATGAATGTAAATTATATGATGAACATGTGTTGCATGAATGTTGGGAGGGGGATGTGCTGAAAGAGACCACGATGGCTAATGAGAGGTGGTGGAAGGGGCCGGGAATGGCTATGTTAACTTCAACCGAACCAAAAACATGCTGGTTTATATGTGCTCGAAAACCAAAACTCACTCTTTGACCCCGGAATGAATTACCCACCAGGATGGTAAGTGAGGAGGCTCCTCAAGAGTAAATGAGGGGATGGGGGCGAACCTCCCATCCACAGAAGCTCTTAGACCTAACCACGGATGGGGAAATTCGCGCCACATGCAACCTCACAGGAAAAGGGCAAGGAAAGAAGTGTGGAAGGGGGGACATGAGGGGAGAAGAGCGTGCACGACAAGGGATCGCGGAAGGAAAAACAGGAGGAACTCTGGCAATACGAAGGTTCTGAACAGAGGAGAAGGGGAGTAACCTTCACCCTGGACTTCCATTGAGCTGGAAGTAGGAGACTGAACCTCAAAGCATTATGGTCTAGCTCGGGGGTGGCTAGTGGTAAATCTGGCTGGAACCGCTAAGCCTACGGTTGGGTGGAAACGAGCACCCCTCTCAGCATTCACATCACGACTAGAGTTTTTGATAAGTGTTATGTCTTGCATTTGAAATTGAATGTCACGATCGCATGCTCATTTTATACGCTTGTAAATAATTTATGTATAGAAGTGTTTGCCTTGTGCTTTGACTGGAAATAATGGATGCATGCTTGTATTGATATAATTGTAATTCGGTTAATGTATAGAACGTATGAGTTCAGGATACAAGTTCGTTACCCTGAGGATTGACCCATCTAACTTGACTCGTGCTATGCCCTAGTTTATCCTCCCGAAGGCACCTTTTCGGGGAAGTTCCCTCGCATTCCAGAGCTGGAGTGAGTCCCTTGAAAAGACTACCATTGTGGTAAACCCACGAGTTTACCTTGCTCCTGTCGCGAAGTAAATGGGCTTCAGAGTTTCGGCTCTCGGGAAACCCAGGTGTGAGACCCCTCGTCCTCGCACATCGCAAAATCCTGACATGCGAAACCCCAAATGGACTTAGTGAAAATGGGCTTCGGAGTTTCGGCTCCCAGGAAACCCAAGTGCGAGACCCCTCGTTCTTGCACATCACGAAATCCCGACGTGCGAAACCCCAAATGGACTTAGTGTAAATGGGATTCGGAGTTTCGGCTCCCAGGAAACCCAGGTGCGAGACCCCTCGTCCTCGCACATCGCGAAATCCCGACATGCGAAACCCCAAATGGACTTAGTGTAAATGGGTTTCAGAGTTTCGACTCCCGGGAAACCTCGATGTGAGACCCTTCATCCTTGCACATCGTGAAATCCCAACGTGAAAAACCCCGAATGGACTTAGTGAAAATGGGCTTCGGAGTTTCGGTTACCGGGAAACCTAGGTGTGAGACCCCTAATCCTCTCACATCACGAAATCCCGATGTGAGAAACCCCGAATGGACTTAGTGTAAATGGGCTTCACAGTTTCATCTCCCGGGAAACCCAGGTGCGAGACCCCTCGTCCTCGCACATCATGAAATCCCGACGTGCGAAAACCCGAATGGACTTAGTGTAAATGGGCTTCAGAGTTTTGGCTCTCAGGAAACCCTGGTGCGAGACCCCTCGTCCTCGCACATCGTGAAATCCCGACGTGCGAAACCCCGAATATACTTATTGTAAATGGGCTTCAGAGTTTCGGCTCCCAGGAAACCCAGGTGCAAGACCCCTTGTCCTCGCGCATCGCGAAACCCCGATGTGCGAAACCCTGATGTGTGAAACCCCGAATAGACTTAGTGTAAAAGGGCTTCAGAGTTTCGGCTCCCGGGAAACCCAGGTGCGAGACCTCTCGTCCTTACACATCGTGAAATCCCGATATGCGAAACCCCGATGCGCTCGGAGGATGAGCGTAATAAGATTTAGGAATTCGAGGAAGGGGACGACAGTTCGTTGTTCTTCGGAGTCCCGACAACCGAAGGCTCGGGCAAATGGGTGGCATATCCTAGAACAGGGGTCACGTGGAGGTGACGGGTGGCGTGTTCTAATCACCAGGAAGGGGTCAACACCCTGTTGACCTATATTACGTTTTGGGGTTCGGCATTCCAAAAGGTAAGGAACACTTGGAATGGGGATTTCGAAGTCCCGAAACCTGAAAGAGATAGGTGCCAAGACCTGCGTCCTAGCCGGAGGTCACATTGAGCACAAACGACCAAGGGTCAACTAGAAACGAAAGCCCATTTCGGGTTTTTGGGGTTTGAAGAGTCGAAAAACTTGATTTTCTTGCATCGTTGAGTCACGAAACACGAAAGGTGCTTCTTGGCTTGGCCTGTGGTCATAGCCAATGATCACATGGAGGTGGCTAAAGGGAATACCTAGCCCGCACTAGGCCCCCGTAGTTAATTCATGGATTCTATCCCTTGAGGAAGACCAAAAATTCTTAGTAACAATAGTGGGTATGTGACATCTTGGTATCAGAGCATGGTTACAACACTTGGCCTGCTTGGGCTGATGAACGGGTTGCCCAGAAACTTCATTTGAAGCACTCTTAAAAAGGGGTAACCCTCTATCTTAACTCCCTTTATCAAGAGTCAAAGTTAAGAATGAAAATTCCTATTGTGTGCATGCATTTGAAAAATATGAATTATGCGCTGGTTATGAATGAATATGAACATTGACTAACAACAAGTGTTTCCTTTTCCCTTCACACAAGCGGATGATCAACCGTGGGAAACTGCAGATGCATAGAATGGTGACTCACCACGAGGTGGGGGATGGCTCCCACAATATAGATGAAGAGTATGACGAGAGGAGGGCAGTAGAGATCCCTCTAGATCTAGCCGAGACTGTGAGGAGCCTCATGGCTGAACTACAGAGTTGGAAGGCCGACAACGAGAGGTTGATGAAAGAGCAAGAGAAACAAACAGAGGTTAATGAAGTCTTACTGCAGAGTTTATCCGACATACAAAGACAATTTCAACATGAACCGGACAACAGTCACGTGGACCGATGGCAAACAAAGAAAATTTGAAGTCTGTCTGAGATACAAAAACGTGGTCTTTTAAGTGGCCACACTGGGAAGAGCACCTCAAGAAAGGTCCACCCCAGAGATAATGGACAAGCGTCGGATGATTCCTCTGGAAAGGAAACTGGCTACTCGGAGGGATCTTCTAGTAGAAGAACTAGTTCTTATTCCCGAAGAAAACGAAAGAAGCGAAAGCATTCCAAAAGGCATAACCTCGAAGAATTCTAGAAGGTCAAACCACCCTCTTTCGACGGTGAAATAAAGAAGGGGGAGCAAGCGGAGGCTTGGCTACACTAAAGAAGTATTTCAGAGTCCATGATTTCTCAAATAACTTGAAGGCCTGAGTAGCCACTTTTAACTTGAATGGAAAGGCTTCAATTTGGTGGGAAGACCTTAAGAATGTAAAAGGGATCCACGAAGAGGACCTATCTTGGGAACGGTTTGAGAAATACTTCAGGAAGAAGTATATGTCGAAAAAGTATTTCGACAAAAAGAATAAAGAATTCTATGAACTCAAGCTGGGGCAACTCACCATAGAGGAATATGTCAGTAGATTCCTCAAGTTGTTGAGGTACGTACCCTATATAAAAGAAAAAAATGAAAAGGTACAATGATTCATCAGTGGACTACCTAAGAACTATCAGAACATGATTGAGTTTGATTAGCCAAAGACCCTAGAAGACACTATCCGAAAGGCAAGATACTGTTATGAACAGCTTGGGCATCAGACAAAACCTCGCGAAGGCTGGAAGCAAAAGAATAGTTCAGGATTCCAGAAAAAGGGGTTTAAATCCCCAAGATTTAAAAACTATAAAAAGAACTCAAGGATGAGCTTCCCAGCCCAAAGTGTACACCAACAGAACTTCCCCTCCCAGGGCAGAAATAAACTTTCTGGATATGCCCCAGGGAAGATTGATAACCAAAAGAGAGAACCCTTGAAATGTTGGGGTTGTGGAGAAGAACATCTACTGAGGGACTGCCCGCACCGAAAACAAAACAGTCTGAGAATTTACAACGTTCTAGAAGCTACCACTATCAATGACGTGGCCAGGAGCATGCCGCAAATTTATGCAGCCTTGGATAATAAATAAGTTGACCACCAAGCTTCAGTGGTGGAGATAGAAGGTATGATCACCAACCATCTAGTGTCTATTCTAATCGACCCTGGTTCAAATTTGAGTTATACAGCCCCTAAGGCTGTTGATAAGTGTAAATTACAACCACATAAACAAGCCAAGCCATGGTTGGTACAGTTAGCCACTGGAACCAAAAGAAAGGTAGCGGAGGTCATACCAGCTTGCCAATTCACTATGGGTGAATTCCCCACCCAAGAAACCTTTAACATATTACCCCTAGGATCCTATGACCTATTGAATGGTATGGACTGGCTAGCCACATATAAATCTAGAATGGACTGTTACCATAAAACCTTAGAATGATTAAGTGAAGGAGGAAGAAGGATAACCCTTCAAGGGATCCAAAAACCTGTCTCGGTGAGACAAATATTAGCTCTTCAAATGAGAAAATATTACAGAAGGGGGTGTCAACTATATGCGATACAGGTGTTGGAATCAATTGAAAATGACAAACCAATCCTCAAAGACCATCCCATACTAAGAGAATATAGAGATGTATTTCCGGAAGGGGTACCAGGTCTACCTTTGAGAAGGGACATTGACTTCTTGATAGAACTTGCACCAGGAGCAGTGCTAGTGTCTAGGACACCCTACAGGATGAGCACACCCGAGCTAGTTGAGCTTAAATTACAACTGAAAGAAATGATGGTCAAAGGCTATTAAAGGAAATTTTGAAATCAAACATATTAAAGGAAAGGAAAATAAGGTGGTCGATGCCCTTAGTAGAAGTATGAAAACAATTCACCTAGCAGCGGTGAGCACCTGCGAGACGAATGTAAAGGAAAGAATCAGGAATGCAAAGGAAACATACACATTCTTCCAGACCGTGACCTCATACCTGGAGAAAGAATCCACATGGATAAAGTATGAAGGCTACCAGATGATATATGGAGGTCTGTTAGCTTACAAAAACAGATTGTATATTCTAGATTGTGACGACTTGAAGAGGTTCATAATGGATGAACTACATAAAAGACCGTATACTGGTCATCCGGGATACCAGAAGATGGTCACAACCACCAGGAAACAATTCTATTGGCCGAGATTGAAGAAAGACATAGTTGAGTACTTAGCCAAATGCATAGAATGCCAACAGGTTAAAACAGAACACTGACACCCAACAGGATTATTACAACCTCTACCAATTTCGGAATGGAAATGGGAAACCATATCCATGGATTTCATCACCGAATTACCAACCTCGACCAAACAGAATGACGCCATCATGGTAGTGGTGGATAAATTGAGGAAGTTCGCTCATTTTATTCCTGTCAAGTCGACTTAAAAGGCAATAAAAATCGCCAACATATTCATGAAGGAGATATTCAGACTACATGGTATGCCTAAAGAGATCGTGTCTGACAAAGACACAAAATTTACTTCCAACTTTTGGAAATCCTTGATGGTTGGTCTGAAGACCAAATTACTATTTAGCACAGCCTATCCTCATCAAACCAATGGATAGACGGAAAGAGTGAACCAAATATTGGAAGACATGCTAAGAATGCATGTAATTCATCAACCCAAAAAGTGGGAAGATTACCTACCATTGGTGGAATTCGCCTACAACAATAGCTACCAAGAATCCCTGAAGACGAGTCCCTTCGAATTCCTCTACGGCAGGACGTGCAACACTCTAGTTAGTTGGAGTAATCCCATAAATAGAGTTACTATTGGACCCGACATGTTGAAAGAAATGGAACAACAAGTAAGTCAGATAAAACAAAACCTAAAGGTCGCATAAGACAGATAGAAAAGTTGCGCCGACTGAAAGAGAACTCCAAGAGAATTCAAGATGGGAGACCACGTATATCTCAGAGTTAGGCCCAGGAAGAGTTCCCTGAGAATAGGAGCTTGTGCCAAGTTGGCACCTCGATATTGTGGACCCTTTGAAGTCCTAGACAGAGTGCGACCTGTAGCCTATAGGCTAGCCCTCCCTCCCACAGTAAAAGCACATAATGTTTTCCATGTTTCATTATTGAAGAAATATATACACAATTCTAATCATGTAATTGATGGGTCTGTGATCCAGGTGGAACCGGAGGGAGAATTTCTATCAGAACCTCAACGCATACTGGACAAAAAGGAAACCCCACTCAAGAACCGAACCATTGCACAGGTCAAGGTGTAATGGAAACATTTTGGAGATGAGGCTACATGGGAAATGGAAGATGCCATGAAATAGGCATATCTGATATTGTTTACTTCTATACATACACATCATATTGATAGATAGAACATCGAGGGTGATGTTCCTTTAAGGGGGAGGGAATTGTAACACCCTGTTTCCCCCCAGTCTGTAAAAATAACTATATTGGCCAAGAACTATGGCAAACTCAAAATGTGAATGTTTGATTTGACAGACCTTTGTATAAAAGGTCGATGAATGTAAATTATATGATGAACATGTGTTGCATGAATGATGGGAGGGGGATATGCTGAAAGAGACCACAATAGCTAATGATAGGTGGTGGAAGGGGTCGAGAATGGCTGCGTTAAATTCCACCGAACCAAAAACGTACTGGTTTGTACGTGCTCGAAAACCAAAACTCACTCTCTGACGCTGGAATGAATTGCCCACCAGGATGGTAGGTGGGGAGGCTCCTCAAGAGTAAATGAGGGGATGGGGGCGAACCACCCATCTGTAGAAGCTCTCAGACCTAACCATGGATGGGGAAATTTGCGCCACACACAACCTCGTAGGAAAAGGGCAAGGAAAGAAGTGTGGAAGGGGGGACAGGAGGGGAGAAGAGCGCGCACGATAGGGGATCGCAGAAGGAAAAACAAGAGGAACTCTGGCAATACAGAGGTTCTGAACAGAGGAGAAGGGTAGTAACCTTCACCCTGGACTTCCATTGAGCTGGAAGTAGGAGACTGAACCTCAAAGCATCGTGGTCTAGCTCAGGGGTGGCTAGTGATAAATCCGGCTGGAACCGCTAAGCCTATGGTTGGTTGGAAATGAGCACCCCTCTCAGCATTCGCATCACGACCGGAGTTTCTGATAAGTGTTATGTCTTGCATTTGAAATTGAATGTCACGATCGCATGCTCATTTTATACGCTTGTAAATAATTTTTGTATAGAAGTGTTTTCCTTGTGCTTTGACTGGAAATAATGGATGCATGCTTGTACTGATATAACTGTAAATCGGTTAATGTATAGAACGTATGAGTTCAGGATACGATTCCGTTACCCTGAGGATTGACCCATCTAACTTGACTCGTGCTATGCCCTGATTTATCCTCCCGAAGGCACCTTTTCGGGGAAGTTCCCTTGCATTCCAGAGTCGGAGTGAGTCCCTTGAAAAGACTACCATTGTGGTTAACCTACGAGTTTACCTTGCTCCTATCGCGAAGTAAATGGGCTTCAGAATTTCGGCTTCCAGGAAACCTAGGTGTGAGACCCCTCATCCTCGCACATCGCGAAATTCCAACGTGCGAAACCCCAAATGGACTTAGTGTAAATGGGCTTCGGAGTTTCGGCTCCTGGGAAGCCTAGGTGCGAGACCCCTCGTCCTCGCACATCATGAAATCCCGACGTGCGAAACCCCGAATGGACTTAGTGTAAATGGGCTTCGGAGTTTCAGCTCCCAGGAAACACAGGTGCGAGACCTCTCGTCCTCGCACATCGCGAAATCACGACATGCGAAACCCCGAATGGACTTAGTGAAAATGGGCTTCGGAGTTTCGGCTCCCGGGAAACCCAGGTGCGATACCCCTCATCCTCGCACATGACGAAATACCGACGTGCGAAACCCCGAATGGACTTAGTGTAAATGGGCTTCAGAGTTTCGGCTCCTGGGAAACCCAGGTGCAAGACCCCTCGTCGTCGCACATCGTGAAATCCTGACATGCGAAACCCCAAATGGACTTAGTGTAAATGGGCTTCGGAGTTTCAGCTTCCGGGAAACCTAGGTGCAAGACCCCTCATCCTCGCACATCGCAAAATCCCAACATGCGAAACCCCGAATTGACTTAGTGTAAATGGGCGTCCTCGCACATTGCAAAACCCAGACATGGGAAACCTCGAATGGACTTAGTGTAAAAGGGCTTCGGAGTTTTGGCTCGAAGGAAACCTAGGTGCGAGACCCCTCGTCCTCGCACATCGCGAAATCCTGATATGCGAAACCCCGATGCGCTCGGAGGATGAGCATAATAAGATTTTGGAATTCGAGGAAGGGGACGAAATTTCGTTGTTCTCTGGAGTCCCGAAAGCCAAAGGCTCGGGCAGATGGGTGGCACATCCCAGAACAGGGGTCATGTGGAAGTCATAGGTGGCATGTTCTAATCACCAGGAAGGGGTCAACAACCCATTGACCTATATTATGTTTCGGGGTTCGGCATTGCAAAAGGTAAGGAACGCTTGCAACGGGGATTTTGAAGTCCCGAAACCCGAAAGAGATAGGTGCCAAGACCTGCGTCCTAGCCGGAGATCACATTGAGCACAAACAACCGAGGGTCAACCAGAAACGAAATCCCATTTCAGGTTTTTGAGGTTTGAAGAGTAAAAAAACTTGATTTTCCTGCATCGCTGAGTCGTGAAACGCGAAGGGTGCTTCTTGGCTTGGCCTATGGTCATAGCCAACGATCACATGGAGGTGGCTAAAGGGAAGACCTAGCCTACGCTAGGCCCCCGTAGTTAATTCAGGGATTCTATCCCTTGAGGAAGACCAAAAATTCTTAGTAACCAGAGTGGGTATGTGACAAATTGGTATCAGAGCGTGGTTACAACACTTGGCCTACTTGGGCTCATGAACGGGTTGCGTAGAAACTTCATTTGAATCACTCTTAAAAAGGGGTAACCCTCTATCTTAACTCCCTTTATCAAGAGTCAAAGTTAAGAATGAAAATTCCTATTGTGTGTATGCATTTGAAAAATATGAATTATGTGTTGGTTACGAATGAATATGAACATTGACTAACAACAAGTGTTTCCTTTTCCCTGAACACAAGCAGATGATCAACCGCAGGAAGCTGCAGACGCATAGAATGGTGACTCACCATGAGGTGGGGGATGGCTCCCACAATAGAGACGAAGAGTCTGACGAGAGGAGGGCAGTAGAGACCCCTCCAGATCTAGCCGAGACTGTGAGGAGCCTCATGGCTAAACTACAAAGCTGCAAGGCTGACAACGAGAGGTTGATGAAAGAGAAAGAGAAACAAACGGAGATTAATGTAGTCTTACTGTAGAGTTTATCTGACATACAAAGACAATTGCAGCATGAACTAGACACCAGTCACGCGGATCGATGACAGAAAAAGAAAAGTCGAAGTCCACCTGAGATACAAAAACATGGTCTTTTAAGTGGCCACACTGGGAAAAGCACCTTGAGAAAGGTCCACCCCAGAGATAAGGGACAAGCGTCGGACGATTCCTCTGGAAAGGAAACTGGTGACTTAGAGGGATCTTCTAGTAGTAGAACTAGTTCTTATTCCCGAAGAAAATGGAAGAAGCGAAAGCATTCCAAAAGGCATAACTTCGAAGAATTCTAGAAGGCCAAACCACCCTCTTTCGACGGTGAAATAAAGAAGGGGGAGGAAGCGGAGGCCTGGCTGCTTGGACTAAAGAAGTATTTTAGAGTCCATGATTTCTCAGAAAACTTGAAGTCTCGAGTAGCCACTTTTAACTTGAATGGAAAGGCTTCCATTTGGTGGGAATACCTTAAGAATGTAAAAGGGATCCATGAAGAGGACCTATCATGGGAACGGTTTGAGAAATACTTCAGGAAGAAGTATCTATCGGAAAAGTATTTCGACTAAAAGACTAAATAATTCTATGAACTCAAGCTGGGGCAACTCACCATAGAGGAATATGTCAGCAGATTCCTCAAGTTGCTCAGGTACGTACCCTATATAAAAGCAGAAAAGGAAAAGGTACAACGATTCATTAGTGGACTACCTAAGGACTATCAGAACAGGATTGAGTTTGATGAGCCAAAGACCCTAGAAGACACTATCCGAAAGGCAAGATACTATTATGAACAACTTGGGCATCAGACAGAACCTCGCAAAGGCTGGAAGCAGAATAATAGTTCGGGATTCCAGAAAAAGGGGTTTAAATCCCCAAGATTTAAAAACTATAAAAAGAACTCAAGGATGAGCTTCCCAGCCCAAAGTGTACACCAACAGAAATTCCCCTCCCAGGGCGGAAATAAACTTTCTGGATCTGCCCCAGGGAAGATTGATAACCCAAAGAGAGAACCATTGAAATGTTGCAGTTGTGGAGAAGAACATCTACTGAGGGACTGCCCACATCGACAACAGAACAGTCGGATAATTTACAACGTTCAAGAAGCTACCACCATCAATGACGTGGCCAGGAGCGTGCCGCAAATTTATGCATCCTTGGATAATAAACAAGATGACTACCAAGCTTCAGTGGTGGAGATAGAAGGTATGATCACCGACCATCTAGTGTCTATTCTAGTCGACCCTGGTTCAAATTTGAGTTATACATCCCCTAAGGCTATTGATAAGTGTAAATTACAGCCACATAAACAAGCCAAGCCATGGTTGGTACAGTTAGCCACTAGCACCAAAATAAAGGTAGCGGAGGTCATACCAGCCTGTCAATTCACTATGGGTGAATTCCCCACCCAAGCAACCTTTAACATATTAACCCTAGGATCCTATGACGTGTTGATTGGTATGGACTGGCTAGCCACATATAAATCCAGACTAGACTGTTACCATAAAACCTTAGAATGTGTTAGTGAAGGAGGAAGAAGGATAACCCTTCAAGGGATCCAAAAACCTGTCTCGGTGAGATGAATATCAACTCTTCAAATGAGAAAATATTGCAGAAAGGGGTGTCCACTATATGCAATACAGGTGTTGGAATCAATTGAAAATGACAAACCAATCCTCAAATACCATCCCATAGTAAGAGAATAGAGAGATGTATTTCCGGAAGAGGTACCAGGTCTACCTCTGAGAAGGGACATTGACTTCTCGATAGAACTTGCACCAGGAGCGGTGCCAGTGTCTAGGACACCTTACAGGATGAGCACACTCGAGCTAGTTGAGCTTAAATTACAATTGAAAGAAATGATGGACAAAGGCTATATCCGGCCCAACGTGTCTCCATGGGGAGCACCAGTCCTGTTTGTGAAAAAGAAAGACGATACCCTCCGACTGTGCATAGATTATCGACAACTCAATAAGGTAACCATAAAGAACAAGTACCCCTTACCCAAGATCGATGACTTGTTTGATCAATTGGGAGGTGATTCCATCTTCTCAAAGGTTGACTTGAGATATGGATACCATCAAGTCCGAATCAAGGGTGAAGACATCCAAAAAAATGCCTTCAGGACGAGATATGGTCACTATGAGTTTGTGGTAGTACCATTTGGATTAACCAATGCCCCTGCCACTTTTATGTGCTTGATGAACAATGTGCTCAGCAAATTCCTAGACAAATTTGTATTGGTTTTTATTGACGATATATTAATTTACTCCAAGAATAGAGAGGAACACGAGGAACATCTTAGGCTTGTACTTCAAGTGCTAAGAGAACATCAGCTCTATGCCAAATTTAGCAAGTGCGACTTTTTCCAGAAGCAAATACATTACTTGGGCCATGTCATATCTGAAGAAGGAGTAGCAGTAGATCCTGACAAGATCAGATCTATCATGGAATGGCCTACCCCAAAGGACGTTTTAGATATCAGATCCTTCATGGGATTAGAAGGATACTATAGGAGATTTATAAAAGGATTCTCCAAGATTGGATGTCCAATCATTGCCCTCCAGAAGAAGGAAGCCAAATTCACATGGATGCAGGAATGTGAAGAAAGATTTCAATCCCTAAAACATCTACTGACCCATGCACCCGTGTTAAAGATCACCGATCCCGAAGCTGACTTCCTTGTGTGCACAGATGCCTGCAAGGAAGGGATCGAAGGAGTCCTTATGCAAGGAGGAAATGTAGTCTTCTATGAATCCCGAAAATTGAATGAGCATGAAGTCAACTATGTGACCCATGATCTAGAGCTGGCCGCCATAATGCATGCCCTAAAAATGTTGAGGCATTACCTCCTACGAAGGAAATTTATACTTATGACAGACCACTGTGGACTACGATATCTGTTTGACCAACCAAAACTCAATGCCAGACAAGCTAGGTGGATGACCCTCCTTAGCGAGTTTGATTTTGAAGTCAAACATATTAAAGGAAAGGAAAATAAGGTGGCCAATGCCCTTAGCAGAAGTATGAAAACAATTCACCTGGCAGTGGTGAGCACCTACGAGACGAATGTAAAGCAAAGAATTAGGAATGCACAGGAAACAGACACATTCTTCCAGACTGTGACATCGTACCTGGAGCAAGAACCCACCGGGATAAATTATGAAGGCTACCAGATGATAGATGGAGGTCTGCTAGCTTACAGAAACAGATTGTATATTCTAGATTGTGATGACTTGAAGAGGTTCATAATGGATGAACTACATAAAATACCATATACGGGTCATCCAGGATATCAGAAGATGGTCACGACCACCAGGAAACAATTCTATTGGCCGAGATTGAAGAAAGACATAGCTGAGTACTTAGCCAAATGCATAGAATGCCAAAAGGTTAAAACAAAACACCGACACCCAGTAGGATTATTACAACCTCTACCAATTTCGGAATGGAAATGGGAAACCATCTCCACGGATTTCATCACCGGATTACCATCCTCGACCAAACAAAATGACACCATCATGGTAGTGGTGGATAAATTGAGAAAGTCCGCTTATTTTTTCCCGTCAAGTTGACTTACAAGGCAATAGACATCGCCAACATATTCATGAAGGAGATATTCAGACTACATGGTATGTGTTGTTTCTGAGTCTATACTTAAGGCTCAAAAGTACAGTGTCAAGGCATCCGAAAGTATGAAAGGTCAATAAAGGATTATACTAACCTTCGGTATAGGCAACTTAATGAAGGTTTCTACATTCTCGCTGCCTAGCTTCCCACTGTTCCTGATTAGCAATATCTTGTTCAATGGCTGCCCATGAACGTTCCAATTCCTCCCGGGTGTTTGCAATTCTAAGGATTGTGTCGAAGAGATTTAAATCTATATGTATTTGATTAGATAGTCCGGGTTGAATGTTAGGTTGAGTGGCTGCAGGGACAGTCATTAAGGAACAGTACCGGTGTGGAAATGATTTTTAAAGAGAGATTTTATTTGTTGTTTCGATTCGGACGAAGTAAAGAGAAACTTTTGCATGAAACAACGAAATAAGAATGCAAATTGAAGGCCCTTTTCTGTAACTGTATTGTTTTTGGTAAAATAACGTGAGATGGGAGAAAAACACTTATCTATAGATAACGCAAAGTTCCTGTTAGTTAAAACTCATGTATACACAGAAGAAGAACTTGACATGAACATAATTGACATAATGTAAATAAACATGAAATTCTGTAAATGTAAATTGGTCTTACACCCGCTGATAGCTGGTGCAGAGGAAAGACAAGAGACAATTAAAGAAAAGATAAAATCCTTTCACTATAGTAGTGGTCGTACTAAATTATAGTGACATACATCAATTATGTAGAGCAAAGTGAAAAGAAACAAAAAAACATAACAAAACAAACTTGCAACACAGTCGTGACAGAATCGAGAATCTTCAAATTTGTTTGTATTAACTTCCTTCAAGCAAAAACTCTATTACAATTGAACTCCGAAAAAGTCCATCCTTTATCTCTTCTTTTTGTGATCTATTTATACAAAATTTTCCTCTCGGTTCAGAAGAGCGAAATTACTCCATCTTTCCGAATCCATTTTTCAAAAAGGTGCCAGGTGCTTGTTTTTTCTTAGATTTAATACATATGATACATTTGTCCAAAAAATGAAATACAAGCTGTGAAGGTTTTGCATTGACAGCTGGGGGGAGCGAAAAAACTCCATTTCACCTATTCTATCTTCAAGAAGTGCTAGGTGCTTGTCCTCGCATGGATTCAGTGTATGCGAGACATTTGTCCACAAAATGGGACACAAGCTGTGAAGGCTCGGCCTGGCAACGGGCTTCGACAAGATAGCACTCTCAGGCCAACTATGGAAGTTTATCATCTATTTGTATATCCACGAGTTCAAGGGCGCCAATTTGTTCACTAGGTTGAATCAAATGTTTGTATATTTGAACCGGGTCTACCCTTTCCATCTTAGAGATTTCTACTGAATTTCTCTCATTCTCTTCTTTTATGTCGAGAGAAATCTGATCCATATTTATCTGCCTTAGCGCCTCTGTGTCACCTCCAATCTCTATTCCTAACTGCTCACCATTTATGTTATTGATGGCCTCTTCTAATGAATTTGTCACTTTTTGAGCTTGCTCCTTGCTTAAAGTAATATCATGTTCCCAATTTTTTAACAAGATATTACCCCTGGTTTTTTCGACAATGGTGAGCCCGGGAGACCCTGAAAACCTATTGTTGGTGGCGATCACCGCTTCTTGGAAAGCGATTCGAGCAGCTTCTGCGTTTCTCTCTTTATTAACCAGGTTCTCAGAGATCCGATGTACTAACAAGTAGTCTTCTCGGATCTCTCCTATTTTGCTTAGTAGACTCTGTTGAGCAGAGGAGATCCTGCTCCGAATATCGATCACTCGGGATTTAACAATCTCGATGTCGATCGCCTTGCTTTCTGTGACCTCTAACTGAGCTTGCAACTGCGTGAGCATATCCCTCTGCTGACCCGATTGCACCCGACCATCTCGGATCACCGAATTTGCTTGTTCCAACTTGGTCTTAAGGACTTGGATTTCTTTCTTATCGGCCAATCGGGCCAGCTCTATTTCTCCGCTCGCTTGACTCTTAGCGCTCTCTGCCGACGAAGCCACCCTGGCTTCAAGAGTCTTGATCAGGTGATTTTTTCTTTGAGCTTCTTCTTTAACATTTCAGCCGAGAATTGATTTGTCATCGCATACGCTCCCAGCGTTCCTGCAATCTCCGTGGAAAATTCATCTTTCCTTTTATTCATCCCATCGGTCATCACTTTGAATTTTTTAACAGTGGACTCTCCCTCTTGATAAAATTCTCGCTTCACCACAACTTTCCTCTTTTTGTCAAAGAAGAATTCATTAGGAGGGATTTCCTCTGCCCTTATAGGTCTCAGTTCTTCACCAAATATCCATCCCTCGCTAGCGCCTCCCTGTGCCGACTGCAAGGGTGTGACAGAGGTGATGGGTTGCCCGATCTGCTTCGCACCCTTCCCTGGTGTGTTGAGTGGATCTTTCTCTTTCGGGGGGTCAGAGGTCTTTGTCCCTGCCTCCGGATTATGAGTTTCCGGTGGGTCTGTGTCTTTTGTTTCCTTCCCCGGACTATGCTCCTTGGGAGGGTCAATATTCTCCTTTTCTATTTCTGGATTCTTCTCCTGCTCAGGACTCTTCTCCTTTTCGGGATTTTTCTCCTGCTCAGGACTCTTCTCCTTTTCGGGATTTTTCTCTGTTTTGGGATTCTTCCCCTGCTCAGGATTCTTCTCCTGCTCTTTTTCCTGATGTTTTTCGAGGTTAGAGGTTTGCCCCTCAGAACTTTCGGCCTCTTTTTCTTTATCCTTGGACAGTCCCAAACCTCCCAGCACCACGGGGAGACATCATTTCCTATGCTCCTGAAATTTTAAAATTGAGGTCCTGTCTTCGGGTGCTAGGGATCTTATTCTAAATTGCACCTCCGAATAGGACCTCGCCCCTTGGAAAATATCATCCGAGGGCGAACATTCATGTTCGAACCTCTTTAATCCACAATTTCCCAAATGGGTGCTTTCAATTCTCTGCAGATCATGCTTTTTGTACTCAATAGAGACTAGGCTCAAGTCTTCTAAGGCTGCAGCCTCAGCCTTAGCATGTCCGAAATCTAATAATGAATATGAATTTAGCCGAATAGGGAAAAATGGCCATACCTTCTTGGATGACGCTTTAAGCTCTTTGCTCACTCCACCAATTACTGTTTGTCGAGCAATCTCGCGACAAGCTAGCTTTTCGGGGATGATAGGGGTAGCGCCAGATGAGGAACAACAGCTCCAAATACTCTCAAATAGGAGAATTCTTCTTCTACGTACCAATCTGCGATATGGCTCAGATTCACATCAATGCTATCCGAGATGTGGGGTGGAGAAAGACCAAAAATGGTGATGTGCAGGGGCACCATCACCCAGTTAAAAATCTCATAAATAAACTTGTTCGCGTTATTTTCCCACAACTTATCATGGTACTCATGAACCGTTTTCTCTTGGGTTGGACTCCAAACCCAATTCATCAAAGAAAAAGGTGTCATGGAGCATATCGCGTCCATGATATACGCGGACATGAAGAATCTGGATGGTTTCCCGGCTGCTTTTTTCTCCTGGTACTCTGTGACCCTGTTGAACAAACTATCGGAGAGCATTTTTGCCCAATTGAATGAGGAGCCTTTTGCCACCTGAAAGATGAGAGGTACCCACTGGATATAAAAATGCGTGGTATCCTCCCATCTGAAAAGCCGACAAGCCATCATCGCCACATACATAAAATTTGGCTCCAACGAAGAAATTGAATACACGCCCTTTTCATTCACTCTGAATGTCGCGGAACGCGAAACCCAATATTTTATCAAGCTTGGCATGGTTTTGTCATATTCTTCGCACTCCTTCTTTTTGAAGTCCGCCAGGAATTCTTTGCCATATGTGTATTCAAAAGTTGCTGGGAGCTTATACATAGACTGGATATGCTCCGGCCTGAAAGTCCCGATCATGACCTGTCGATCATTTACGATAGTCCTGGAGGGCAGGTCGACGTGATCCAATGCCCATCGGATCATGTCGTAGTATGGGAGAAACCGAGGTATGGTTGCAACCAGGTGCATTCCCGACTGAACAATTGTCTTGTACTTAGTGTTCAGGTCGTCCTTCACAATATCAAGGTTATCATCATCAGAATCTGAATAGTTTACCAGCTCGGATTGTAGAATGTCTGAAATAAACGACCAGGTGGGTACTGAGCCACCTGTCTGAGGCGAAGTATCTGAGACGTTGTCAAGACCCTGTGCTGCAACCTCGACATTTGCTTTCGCTGCTCTCCTTGGCGCCATAGCTGAAGCTTTCTTTTTTTTCTCTTCTGCAGTAGACCTGTGTATACATGCGGAGATGAGTTTCCTCAGAGAAAAGTGAGTTCTATGCGCTAAGAGAAATGTTTTAGAACAGAACGAAACTTTCATATATATTTGAAAATCCTGTACCTTTGAAATAAGCCTGTCAAATCACAAATAAATCCAAATTTATTGTATAAATCCGATCTAATTTATTCGTGGATTTACCCTAATTCTTCATTAATGTCATCAATGTTCGACGGCTTGACAGGCCATCGAGTTATGGAGAGTAAGCAAGTACCTTGTGAAATGTGCCAACCTTGAAGCGCGGGACGTATTTCGTCTAATTTAAAAAATCAAATCTTATGGACTTACATCATTTCCTTGCTTTTCGCCGCATCGTGAATTTCCCTTTAACCTTCTGACTCTACAACTCGCGAGACTGCGAGTGCCGATTTAGATTTATTAACAATAAACATGATTTGACGCATCCTTAATTATATAATTAACTTAATCGCCATATCGCGACTCGGGAATTCGAGGACAGATTTTTGGGAAAATGATATGCCGAGTCACGATATCGCGATGTAGCGATAATTAAGGTTCGAATTAAGAGAAGGAAATCTCAGATTAAGTGACTAATTAATCTTTCCATAATCATGTCGTAATTTCATGAATCGGGGTTTTGGACACTTTAACTTCATGAAAGAAAGTATCGAGAAGTGATGTGCCGAGAACCAACACTAACCATGGTTAGTTTTTTACCTTTAGTTATCGACCAAGGTTCTCACAAAAGCTATTGCGTTCTCGGCTATTGGGGCTGTAAGAACAAAAAACTTGGCCTCGACGAATGCCGAGGCGCGAAATACCGATGATGCCTAATCAAGGGTTAAATTTTTTACCATAGTCAATGCCTTGGGTGAAAAATTTGAAAAACGAGTTCGCAGTTTCGCGACTCGGGACTTGAGAATTCAAAAATAAAAGTGTTCGACTTGCGATATCTGACTTGCGATATTCCAAAATAAAACAAAAAGGCAAACATATTGGCGAAAAATGGATCTTTTCTTTTGAAAATGAAAAAGCATTGCCATTCAAACGACAAGATTTCAAAGTCTTATGATTTCGGAAGGAAAAAAGAAAAACAACTTTAGATCTCAAGTATCAAACGTTGAAAATTCCGCGAGGTGAAAAAACAAGGGTGGCTCCAACATAGGCTCCAACTAGGGATCCCGCTTCCCTGTGAGGCGGGAAGAACAGTAGACCATGTGTCAAAATTGGGTAAATGGAGTCATAGGCTAAAATCAAGAGAAAAATCCAAGGAAAAAGATAGAAAGGGGGAAAAAACTTTCGTTAGATAACTCAGAAATTTTCGAACTCAGATACTCTTTACAAACACAGCTGAAGTCACCTTCGCAATTTTCCCTTTCTCACTACTAAGTTTGGGGAATGCTTCAAGACAGTCGTAACGATCCTAGGATATTCAACAGGTCTTGAGATTCTCAGCTGATGTCAAAAGAATGATATTATATAATCTAAAATAGGGAAGTCCCATCGGAATTTGGGGAAATGATCGGGTTTTCAGAAAGCGTTGATTACCAGAGTTAATTGATGTTTATGTATAACAGCCTTACAGATCTCTCAGACATTGCTTCACTCCCAACGAGCCTGTTCAGTACCCCGGTGAAGTTGTCTGACCCTTTTTTACTGAATTTCTTTTCACCACTTCGGAAAATATTTATGTGTTTAAACGCTAAGACAAGGGCAATCATTTATGAATTTCCTTTCATCGTCTTAATGGACTAGGTGGGGGCAATCATTTCTGAATTTCCTTTCACCAACTGTCTCAGTATTTATTTTTAAAACACGAAGATGGGAGCAATCAGTTTATATCAGGGCTGAGATCTGTGTAATATATTTTTTTTTATCTGAGGTCTGTCAACTTATTTCGATTACTCAGTATCAAACTTCCTTTGACCCTCACAAGACCCTTAGTTCTTAGGGATACAGGGGAGCATAATAAAATTTCAAGGAACATCCTGTTCGAGCAAGCTTAGATTTTTCGGACGTTATTGAAAAAACCTAGGAAGGTTAGGATCGCTTATAGGCATTCCTTAGCTTAGCAAAGGATCAAGTAGTTGTGAAGACCAGCTTCCTTATTAAGATCCGTTTCGTAATTTCTGAGGTTTGAAACACAAAATATTTATACCTTCTCGAAGGCTTGGGAAGATAGTGACTCACTAAAAGTAAGGCCCAAATGTAAAAAGAAAACAAGGCAACAATTAAATGGCTTAATATAAAAAAGGTTACAACAGTTCTGGACTAGTCTTCGAATGCATTTGGGAACCAAAATTATGATTGACTGCTTTTGGGTTTAACGTATTCATTCAGATTTTAGTTTGAAGGTCAAAGCCAAAAATAATCCTGTTATCTAACCCTTTATATCGCAATTCGAACAATATTACCTTAGATTGCTAAAAACAACCTTTCATGACCTCAGTATTGAGAAAACTCACCTCTGTCTTTTCTTTTCAATTTCTTTGGAGATTATGAATTATCACACGTATCACCTGTTTTATGTTGTCCTATCTCCAACACCGATCTGTACGTTATTTTTTCTGCTAGGCTCGTTTGAGGCTAGAATCCTGCAAAAACAAACACAAACCTGATTGAAAAAAATGCGTTGAAAATTTAGGAACGAAAACCAAAAATTGAAGATAAATGTCAGAACAAAAACATAAATATGTACAAAAATTCATAATAAAATTTATTTATTTACAAATATATACATATATAATTTATTTATTTTTTATTTTATTTTCTTTTCTACCCAACCACTGTCACGTCATATAGTGCTTTAGATATCTCCCGTTGACAGGGGCACTTAGAACTTCTCCATCAATGTTTTCCAGAAGAAAGGAATTCTTTCCTTCT
>JZKD02S2270060.1:244176-254372 GCA_000966675.3 Picea glauca | reverse complement strand
CTTGGCCACCCTCCATTATCGAAAATCCCTAATATTGATTGTATTAAGGACCAACTCTTGGCATCAAGGCATCTCACTCTTTATGATTTGTTTAGTTGGGACTTGAATGGAGATGGGAAATGATAGGTTGGAATATGTTAACCCTTCCTAATCCCCTTCAATCTCAATCTTAGCTGTTGCTTAATTTTCTAAAAGAAGTTGTTCCTCTCGCTTTGCATAAAAATGGTTCAAGAGGCTAGGGGGAGAATGGTGGATCCTATTCTATTAAGAAAGTATACACTCTTAAGTTATTAGATCAAATATTTCCCCCTGTGAAACTCTATGGAAGAAACTATAGGAAAGGTATGGGTTGCCCAAAATTAAAATTTGATGTGGGTCATTGGTGCATGGGAAAATCTAGATGGCTAAAAATATGAACAATTGTGGGATTTAGGGACTGTTGACGCCCAAAAGTGCAACGTAGGGTACCCGCATGAAAATTGGTTGCAATGCCTTATTATTTATGTATAATTAATAATATACTAGATAGGTGGGACCCCGTGTGTGAATATGATGAAGCATGACTCGTATTTTATGTGCTCATGTCTTGGTTGTGAAGTAAGCTCTACATTTTATTGTCTTGAAATCACTCTTAAAATAAAATGGCAAACAACAAACTTATTGGTAATTTTATTAAAAGAGAATTGGTATTTATTTGATGATCATCACAGTTCTATTCCGCTAGGCATAGTTTGAATGATAATTTAAACTCTAGACTTGAAGTTGGATATCGTTATGGCATTGTGTTACTATGATTCAATGTTAAAGGGTTACACACCATTGTTTAAATTTAAAATTCATATGTTTGGGGCATGGATTCCCTAGAAAGTGTGGACATATAATATATTGGTGCAAAAAGTATTAGCACACACATTAAGTTGAAAACATAGTAAAAGGGTGGCGTATCTAACTCGCATTGAATTTGGTATGCCTATGGTGGATTAAGCGTTGTATGTGCTAGCGCGCTCGTACTGGGTTATGGGTGATGGAGTAAATGTGGATACGACGTGCAATAATTGCACATCCCTCTAACTTACCTCGGTGGTCACCACCCTTTCTATGTTCGCATTTGGTCATTTTTGGGGGTTGGTGTTGCCTCCGTGTTGCTCGGGCTTGGAAGAAATAATCAGGTTTTGTTGATTCTCCTTAGAATTTTTCATCCAGGTATGAATGTTCTTGTTGCTTCATCCATGAATTATTTCTCTGCTCATCAATTTAATCAAAAGTTGGCTCTTGCATTCACTTACAGTTTGTGTTTTTCCAAAGTTTATGGCATGTGGTTTTCAACTGTGTAATGGTTTTCAAATGAAGTAAATATCTGTTGGCATTGGTGTCCAAACTAATTCACAGTTGAATATCTCTCTCTGTTGAATGAAATTATGGTTGTTCTGTTGGTATACCTGTTGGAAAAAGTTGTGGTGGAAGTGGCCTCGGTTTGATTCGGCTTTGGGTATTCGGTGTTTCCTTTTTTCTATGATATAAAAATGGTTTTATTGTGCACCTATGGATTTTTTGTAACCCTTGTCTATCAATTAATTGTATACATCATGGATATATTTGCTTGTGGCCGCCATAAAATGTTTGTGAAGAGGTCTGTGGAAATTCATGGTGGTAAAGGATGGTCGAAGTTTTGTTTTTGGGATAATCCCTTGAAATGTTTTCCGTCTTTCTCTCTCATACCTCATTGATTTTGATGAATGGTATCTCAAATACTGAACTTGATAATTGTGTAAGGGTGACTAACCCAACATTGGATAAGTTCGTTGTTCGCATCTCTTTTGTCATGGGGTTTTATCGAGTTATATACTTTATGGTGTTAGAATTAATACCAAGCTCACTTGGTGATAAATACAGTCTGTTATATGACAATATTGAAAGACAATGTTAAAGAGTTATGGTCGTGTTGTGTTATCACGCTTGAGATGGTCGGGTTTTTAGTTGGATAGAATGTCTATGTTGACAAATTATATATTTGTTGAATGAACTCTGCAAACAAGAAATATTTGTTATGTACATTAAAATATCAGTTCGATTGTTTTATTACCCATGGGGGTATTTTTGGTCGATTTTGAGAAGCTATGTAATGATTAAAGAATACCGATTGCATTGGGTTTCATACTCATTCTGTCAATACATCGACTATTAGTTTGTTGTTGTCTTACTATGATTTATTGGCCATATTGGGAGTTGGATGTGATATGATTATAGTTGTTGAATGTTTCTTGAGACAATCATATATTAAATGAGTTATGTGAATACATTTTAAAAATGCACAGTGAACAGTCTTGGGGTTTTGAAACAACAATATTGGATATAAATTTTGAAACATAAAAGTGTTTGACAATTTTGTTGTTATGAAGATGGTATTGTTTTGTATGGAAAATGATAGAACAATAACCATTGGGTTCCCTTTCATTGTATCATTTTTTTCACATTACATTCCCGTCATTTTCCCATATACACTTATAACACTCCATGTTCTATTATTAAGCATTTTAAATGAGAAATTTGTATGAAAACAAAAGGGATAGATATGGATTTTAGTTGATGATTGGTGTTTGAGAGTTGGATATATACACAGTTTGATTATTTATGTGATTTCTTGAACAATATATGTGTATCTTGTCCCATCCATGCTACCATATTTCGCACATTACAAACCCCTCATATTCCCAATGACCCTATCACTCCCTGTTCAGATGGAAATTGATTGATGATGTTTTAATGGATGGATTGCATGTGCTCTATGGTGGATAATAGAGCCAACTTTTGATTTTATTTAGGTAGAGTTTCATGCATGGATTTTTAATATTTTTTCATGATTTATTGAATATTGCTACAGAATGATCTTTTTCAGCAGAGGCAATAATGGTAGAGGTAACATAGGTAGGGGAAATTGGCAAAGGGGTCATAGAAGACCTCGATTCTCCATACATTTTGATGTTGACCCCCAATAATTGAATCACCTTTTCCAAGTTGTGTTCTTCAACCTAGTAGGCCAAGGGATCCTCCAACCCTGTCTTGAAAGACCACCCTTCCAAGCACATCAAAACCATTTCCTCATCTTAGTCCCTCCTCATATATCAATGAGACTAGAATCACCTGCCAATGATGGTTGGCAAGAGATTTTCCACCATCCTTCTTTCCACCACCACCGTTGGACCACTGCATCATTGATTTTACCACCACCTCCACCACCGATTAATCCAAATTCCCAAATAAACCTTGTTGTCTCACCAGTGCAGTCATCACATGCCAGTAAAAGATTGAAAATAGATGTCCCCGAGCCTATGCAGGACAAGGGAAAATAAATAGCCACTCACTCCAGCTCATCCAAAGAATCTGCCAAATCAGTCTCCTGTCTCCTTCATCTTAAGGATGATTGTTCTCATGTTATTAGTGTAGTCCAACCTCAAGGCTCTAAATAGTCAAAAGTTGGCACAAAAAATTCAGACTCCTTATTGGAAAAACAATTACAAATGAAATAGTGGATTGGATCCGAGGGAATTTCTGATCATTACCCGATTTTCTTTGAATTAAGATTGGGTCCAAAAAATCCAACAAGCCCCTTCAAATTCAACAAGACTTGGCTAGCAGATGATTCTTTCATTAACCTTGTTAAAGAAAGTTGGATTTCCTATCTTCATGAAATCCATCAGTCGACAACCTTTCATGTTTTCGATAATTTAGAAAGATTGAAAGGAAAAGTAAAGATTTGGTCTTTTCAGAAAAGACAAAATGAAGACCTGGAGCTAAAAGAAATTGAGTCCCAACTACAACGGATTTATGAGGAAGAAGGTGGGGAGGGGTTATGCAACACCAGAAGCCAAGATATCACTAATTCGTTTAGAAGAAAGGAGAAATAATCTACTGTAGGATAAGGAATAAATGTGGACATTGAAAAGTAGAGCTACTTGGCTAGCAAGTGGAGATGAGAACACAAAGTTCTTCCAAGCATATGTTAAAGGAAGGAGGTGTGAAAATACCATCTTGCACTTGAGGGATCAGGATGGAAATCAGGAGAACACTTTTGAGGGAATGTCAAGATTAGGAAAAAAGAATTTTCAAGACCTCTTTAGAGTAGAGAACCAAGATACAATAGAAGAAGTGGTTCGAATGGCCCAACTCTTCCCTAGATTCTTCGATGAAGAGCACAACAAAATGTTGATGGAAAAAGTTGCAGAAGAAGAACTAAATGAAGTAATCCGAAGTTTCCAAAAAGACAAAAGCCCAGGTCTCGACGGTTGGACTATTGAGTTCTTTCTAGCTTTTTATGATCTCCTGGGACAGGATTTGCTAAAGATGGTAGAGGACATGAGAATCACAAGGTGAATTCCACTAAGCTTAAACTCTACTTTCATAGATTTAATCCCAAAGACTGACAATCCAGTTTCTTTGGATGAATTTCGACCAATTTCCCTATGTAATTGCATTTACAAAATTGTTTCAAAAGTTATAGCAAGAAGGGTGAAAATAATACTCTCTGATAGAATATTGAGTGAGCAGTTTGGATTCTTGGAAGGTAGACAAATCCATGAAGCTGTAGGGGTAGCACACAAAGGACTTCACATCATGAAATCTAGAAAACTAAAGTGTGCAGTACTAAAAATTGATCTCTCCAATTCCTATGACAGAGTAAGTTGGCTCTATATTCGATTATTACTAACTCACTTGGGCTTTGCAGTTCCCTTCATCAAGTGGATGATGAGTTGTCTTACAATAGTCTCTTTTGCAATGCTAATTAATGGCTCTGCCTCTCCTTTTTTCCATTTGTAAAAAGGATTAAGACATGGTTGTCCTCTTTCTCCTCTTCTTTTTCTTCTTGTCACTGAAGAACTCAGCAGAGCAATTCCAGAAGCAAAAAGATTAGGAACTTTATCTGGAATCAACAAATTACACATCTACTTTTTGTGGATGATGTTCTAATCTTTAGTGTGGGCTCCAGACGGGATGCAGAAACCCTTAAGAACACCCTAAGTCTCTTCTCCAAAGCATGTATAGAAATTAATGAAGAAAAATCATCACTCACAACTAATTTGATGACGAAAGAAGATCATGATGCCTTTAGGCAACACTTTCCTTTTGAGGAAAAGAAACTGGAAGAGGGGTTGAAATACCTAGGTTTTTTCTTAAAACCAAATGACTACAGGAAGGAGGAATGGAAGTGGCTTTTGAAGAAATTGGAAAAAGGAATAAAGTCTTAGATTCATAGATGGCTCTCTCGAGTAGGCAGACTGGTGCTAGTCAAATCGGTATTGGAATCCATTCCAGTCTACTGGATGTCACTCTCTTAGATCCCAAAAGGAATCTTGGAAGCAACTAGGAAAATCACCTTCAAATTCCTTTAGAGAGAAAAGAAAGAATCACATGTGACTCCTTGGGTCCATTGGGAGAGGATTGTTGTTCCTAAGGCTCTTGGAGGATGGGGCTTGAAAAATATATTTCTCTTTTCCAAAGCTCTGGTGGAAAAAGGAGGTTGGCGTCTTATAAACTCTTACAGTCTTTGGACCAAGGTAGTGTTTCAAAAATATATTGAACCAGTTTTCTTGGAGACATGGATTAGGAATCCTAAATTTTTTCTTAAAGGAGTTTCAGTTATTTGGAAGGCAATTGTTAACTCGTTCCCCGTCATCGGGGAAAGCCTTGCTTGGAAGATAGGGAATGGTCAATGAGTTAGATTAGGTGTAGGTCCTTGGTTAGGTTGTGAAGGACAACACATTCTTTCTGAACATCTTATCATCCTCTTGAGAACCCAGGGGATCAATACTTTAAGCAAAATTGCAAAACCGGGCCAAACAACCATTGTTTCCCAAGGATGGAAATCGATAAATGAGATGGGTTTAGAAGAGGAGAATGCTACAAAGTTGGAAAGCTATATAACAGTTTTAAAAATATCACAGATCAGACTCAGGGATCATGAGG
This sequence comes from Picea glauca, assembly GCA_000966675.3. Lineage (NCBI taxonomy): Eukaryota > Viridiplantae > Streptophyta > Pinopsida > Pinales > Pinaceae > Picea > Picea glauca. Next base: position 248,411 of record JZKD02S2270060.1, on the reverse strand, counting down.
ACGAACTTATTTGGGATTCGACTACTTCAGGGGTCTACACGCCCAAGGATGGCTATATCAAATTAAACTTAGACATGCTACAAAGAGATCCAGTCTGGTGGTGGAAAAAACTTTGGAAGCTGGCTTGCCCTGCCAAATCAAGATTATTCATGTGGAATGTCTTAACGAATAAGGTGTTGACTTGGGAAATACTACAAAAAAGAAATAACCATGGCCCTGGCTGGTATCTCCCTTTGTAAATCAGAAGGAGAAACACAATTTCATATTTTCTTGGAATGTTGATTCATCAAATAAGTCTAGATTGAAGTGTCTAAACACTTGAAACACCATTGCAGCTGGAACGACCCATCTTTGGAACAAGCTTGGCAGGACTGGTGGTTGAACAGAGAAAATAAGGGACACATAGCTCTACCTCGTTTGCTAATCTGGGGAGTTTGGTCAGCTCGAAACTCACTCATTTTTAATGGAGTCACCATGGCTCCAGAGATCACAACTGTCAAAAGTATTACCATTTTATCTTCACTCCCTCCTATTGTTGAGAGATTCAAGACTAGACAAATTCAGGAGGAAGAAATTGATAAATCAAAACCTTGGGGTTATTTTGATGGATCTTCCCAAAACAATAGTTGCAGGGGAGGAGGGATTTTATATTTTTCCGACTCCCAATACTTTACCCTGACTATTGGCCTAGGGGCGGGAACAAACAATTATGCAGAATTGATGAGCCTCAAACTACTCATTGCCTTCGCCATTGAAAATAATTGTCAAACTTTCATTGTTTTTGGAGATTCAATGAATGCCATTAACTGGATTAAAGGCACCCAAAGATGTAAAAACACTAGACTTGTTAATATAGTGGAAGACATCAAATTCTTACAGACCTCTTTTGACTCTCTCACATTCTGACATGTTTACAGGGAAAGAAACAAGGAAGCAGATAGGTGGTCGAAATAAGGGACTAATTTGGATTTGGGCCAATGGAAAGTAACTTAAGTTCTAAATGATCACATTCAGGAATACCTACATCAACCTTTTTTTTTAAGGCAATAGATAGCATATACATCACTATATAAGAAGCTTTTTTTATGAAGGATTTTTGTATAGTCCAAGTGGACTCTAAATCACAATAGTACTTTACAGGAAGGATATTTATGAGCTACATTAGTACCAAATCTACAGACACAACTGTGGATCAGGCATACACTACGAAAGTGTATCTGCAGAATGTAATTTTATTCACATCAGATGAAATAAAATTATGCTTTTTTCCTTGGACTACCTTTGTAAGCCTGTTGGTCTCACATAATGTTTTAATGCGCATGTCTGCAGTGATATTGGAAGTGTGAAAGGAGTGTTGAGGAGGAATGGGATGTCCGAGTGAGATATTCTTCCACATGGATAGCATTGGGGTTAGCAGGGTGAGTGACAGGCAGAGGCACTTTAAAACCCTAAAACCTTCTAGCACTTTGACATACGTCTCATGTAATGAATCAATATCTAATATCTAACATACATATATGGTGTTTTTCTTAAATAATTTAATAAAATTGTATTTTAAAATAATTTAATAAAAATATAAAAAATCATTAAATTTTGTTTTTATAAAAATACTTATTTTAAGAAATTTGATAAATATAGTTTAAAGTAAGTAAATAAAAAGAAAATCAACTAATCGTGTTTTGAGATTGTTTCAACAAAAGAAAATTAAGCCATCATTAATTTTGAGACTTTTTCCTATTAGGAAGAAAATATTGTTTAAAATAAATTTTAAAAAGGTGAATAATACAAGGTATATTTAAAAGAAAATCTGATATTTGTTTAAAATAAATTTTAAACCCCGGATGGGGTGACACGGGGCGCAATGGTGCAATGCGGGATCGAGTCGGGACGTGGTTTTAATGCATCCACCGGCTCACATCACCTCCGACCTTAACTCACCATGGATATGAGCAAGCGCATTCAAACGACGAGGCCCCTCGCGCAAAGGAAAGGTACCAGCCATCAGCGCACTAAACAACAGGCTTTAATGGCTATGGCGGTCATTTTAGCACTAGTTCTCATCGCCCAAGCCGACAGAACAAAGAGCCAGTCGCTCTTTGCAGCCTCCGCTCCATTGGAACAGCTGAATTGCAACAGCCCCTCCTTCATTTCACTGGAACAGTGGCAGCACCCGGCCACCTTGTCGGCATTCTGGAGCAGAGTGACCTTTCGGGAAAGCACCTAGGCAACACACTGGACCCCCACCATTCCCAGAGCGAGAGGGAAGCTGCGAAGGGGAGCTGCTTGGTACACGGTGGGTTCACGGCGCTAGAGAAAGAAGAATTTTGAGAAAGCCATGGCAATGGCAACTAAAAGAAGAAGGAGCGCACCACGAACGCCTCCAATGGTGTACGTGGAAGAAGTTATCCCGGAAGAAGGCTTGGAGAGCCCCCCTGAGCACACTTTGTTTATGGTACCGGATAACTGGAACCCGCGTCCGAATTTTGGTCCAGACAACAAGCCTCCGTCTGCAAGCACTCTGCCCGGCCCCTATGCCACCAGCTCAGAGACGCCTTACTCCCCCTGCTACGTAGAAGAGGAGGTTCCTCTTGAACCAACCATGGAAGCGGCGTTGCAATCACACACTCAACAGGTGCACGCGCACCAGGAAGAAGACAAGACCACTCTCACGGGGTCAATTGACAGCCATCGCCCGGAGCAACCACCTTCAGTCGATTGGGGGTACCTCAATCTCGTTTTTGAGGTGAGGAGTCTGTTGGATGACCAGATCTTCCACCTTGCATGAATAGATCAGAGACTCGACATGCTCTTTGCGGCTCACTCCAGAACTCTTCCAAAGAGACAATGCCCGACATGCGCGCAGGCCTACGCGTTCCCAGTAGGATGGCACCAGCACAAGGACGAGGACAAGCACGCAGGTTCAAAGGTTAAATGATGCTCAGAACTAGAATTTGTTTTTGTTGTTGTAATTCAGGCCTCGGGCCAGCTAGTTACCAGTTTTTCTTAGAACTAGTTATGATATCCAGTTTCATCCTCATGACTGATAGTCCTGGTTTCCTTCAGGCAGGACGTTGCACTGTTAATTTTGTCAATTTTGTGAACTGGGTAACACATGGCAAGGGATGCCCAGCTGTCCCGATTTCCTGTTCAGGCGGGACAGCTGGCATCACCAGTAACTACTGTATTTTGCTCATGGTAATATAACAGGTTCCATCTTTTTACTTAAAAAAAATTAAAAAAAATTAAAAAAAATTAAAAATAGAAAGTATATTTAAAAGAAAATCTTATCTTTTGTTAACTTATTATTATTATTTTTTAATTTGAAAATTAAATGAAAATTATTTTTTAAATTTTGAGTAATTAAAAAATTACTAAAAATTATCTTAAGTAGAAATTCTGATAGGATTTTAAAATGAAAAAAGAACATAAAAATAATAATAGGAGGAAATATAATAATAAAATAAATTGATCCAAATTTGATAGGATTTAAAATGGATTTTAAAATGAAAAAAGAACATAAAAATAATAATAGGAAGAAATATAATAATAAAATAAATTGTTCCATTTTAATTCGGATATTGGAAATTTAGAAAATAGTCCAAATAAGTTTGAATCTTTTTATTTTTTAATAAATCCAAATTAAAACTAACATATTCATAAATAAATAGATGAATGAAAATGTTAATTTAAGGGGTTCTCATATTAATGTTGTTAATTGGAATCATACATATATTATAATTAAAATGTTAATTGGAATCATAAATATATTAATAATACTAATAATACTAATCTAATTTTAAGGCCACTGCCAAGTCAAACACCAAATTATGAGACCCCCTTGTTTGTGGAACAAGGGATTATTGCAATTAAAATGATCTTATTTGTTGTTGATCCACTATTTTGATGATGACCTCTTGTAACTGATCACCAAATTATGAGACCCCCTTGTTTGTGGAACAAAGGATCATTGCAATTAAAATGATCTTATTTGTTGTTGATCCACTATTTTGATGACGACCTCTTGCAATTGATGAAAAGATTGTACAATTTGAAAAGAGAGAATGTATTTCCCCATAAACTCAAGATCCTGATTAATATTCTCCCAAAAGGGAAATAATGATACAAGTGTTCATATGAATACTTTCTATGAGTCTTGGTTATTTGAATTTGAATGGGAATAAAGAAAAATTATTAAAAAAAAACTTTTCGGCCTCTACCCCTTCAATGATTCAACT
>JZKD02S2270060.1:225292-237896 GCA_000966675.3 Picea glauca | reverse complement strand
TTGTGTCAATATTTGGGGGAGTGTTAGTTTTGTTACACTTAACCCACCTTTTTATATGGGAAAATCTCGAGATGCTCTTAAGTGGTTATGGTTAAGGGATGACTCATGAGTTCGAATCATCCATATTCCTTCCATTTTGGGTACTAAATATTAACCTAAAGAGTGAATATATCAATTGTTCCCTTGAATTTTTATGGTGGTTAAGCCTCTCAAGTTCTATATAAACAAGGTCATTCATGGGTAAAGGGGGAGTTCTGGAGAGTATGAAACCTCTGTGCTTGAGATATTTATAGATAGTTCAGAAGCATTCTCATTATCGTCAGGTGACGTAACGTGCTAGAAAGGAGAATCTTGGAGGAAAGCTTGTATCACATCAAAATAATTGTAAGTATTGTCCATTGTTTCTCGTGGATATAAGCTTGGCCTATTCCCATACTTTTGTCTCATTTATTTTACATATGAATGTTATGTTTGCTTCAATTAGTTAGATTTTCTTTCATCTAACTTTGTGCAAGAAATAGAAGAGAAAGATCGTTCTATCTAAATGCAAGGAGATCATGTTCAAGCTAGGATTGGATCTAATGTTGGAGAAACAAAGAGCAGTGAGGAAAACCTTCAAAAAAGGTGCACTCTTACTTCATTTTCCCTCTTCTCACTTTCATGTCTGAATAGACATGAGCAAGGGATTTTAGTGTCCATTTGATCTATTCTGTCTTAGCCGAAGAAAACCCATCTAAGGGGGGATTAACCTGTCCACAGAGTAAGATTTCTCACAACAGAAAGTGGGGACTCCTCTGGGGAACGAGTGTTTCCTTGTTTTTTTATCCCTTTGTCTTTGTATGTTGCTTGATTGGATGCTTTGGTTTTTGAACTATTCTTTGTTTTCCTTTTTATTAGAAAGTTTATAGAGTCCATAGCATGTTCCGTGTTCAATCTGGGATGATTTTTAGTCTATTTGAGTCATTTTTAGACACTAACACTCTCCCACAATGGCCTACAAATTGTTAGTTTCCTAAACTAATTTTCCATTTCAGTATTTTGGAGAGCGTTACCCCTTGCAATGACACTCCCTGTTGGTCTTTTGGGGGCGTCAATCTCCTTCCAGGGTCATTTTTAGGCCTTTTTTTTAATTTGTTTCTCAAGATTTTTTACTCGGAATTCTGTCTCAAGGTCTTGTATGATTGGTTATGACCTTGTTTGATTGTAAAGATTGTATTTATCACTCTCTTTGCCTATGTTAAAGTGTTATCTATGATTAAGTTATGAAAAGGTCATAAGCTGTTCAAGGTTGATCTAATCCTTGACTGCATTTCTGATTGTTAGTAGTCTCGATTTTTGTTGTTTGTATATCATCAGACTCGTGTCATTAACTTTACAAAAGATTTCAATCCCTTTACTTGTTCGTTTTGAAAGTCTCTTTCATTAACTTGGGGATAATACAAAGTGCATCAATCCTTGTACTTGAGTTCTCTTTTTTGGAAAATGTTGATCCATTGAGTGAATTGTGGACTTTTTAGGGTCTATTGCAATATCAACTTATCTGGAATATTTTGGTTTTTAAGGCTTTTAAGAGTGATTTCTTTCTTTCAAAATTTTTGATTGATCAAGTGCTAGAAGTCATTTCTACACTGGATTATTTCAATTTTTATATTAAGCTTGTGAGTGCAGCTTTGTTTGGACTTTATTTTTACTTTGTGTTCTTTTCCATCTTAGCCTTGAACTCTTTCATTTCAATTGAAAGTAAAGAAGCATAAAGAGAATTGCATTTGATTGATTTCATTACATTTAGAGCCAAACAAAAATGAGTTTGTGCATTCTAGTTTTGGGTGGTGCATTTTTGAACTTGCATTTTAAAGCAAATTAAATTGCATTCAAAGAGTAATTTATGTTTCTCGCTTTCAAAGTTGTAATTGTTTCTTTGCTTGAAACTTCTTTCTCCTTCCTATAGATAGCCTTCAATAAAATTTAAAGATTGCATTGCATTCATATTCTCTTTTAAGTATTTTTGGAGTCAAGTATCACACATCATCATCAAGTTGCATCCACAATTCCTTTTGAGTAAAAAAAAACCATAAAAGGAACAAACGCATAATCTAAAATCAACTAGACCTTTTCTTTATTAGAAAATGATCACAAGTCTAGGATTTTAAGACCTTGGTTGTAGGGTGGAAAGTAAATTCTCCAAGGACACTTAAATGAAATTGTAGAATACTAGAGAGTGTTGAAATCCAAGTAGTAACAACTGGTGTTTGTCGAGAGAGCTCCTCTTACACGGGAGTTAAACACGGGGTCAAGCGAAGCAACAATTTGAGATATCCCCTCTTTTGTTTGCCTAGTGGGACTACAACAAGTTTTGGAGCTTTGAAGAGTGGAAGGTCCCGGAGGTGACACTACTTCTTCTTAGTATTTGGGTCATGGAATTATGTCCACCATTCCCAATTCCATTTGTTTATTCTTGACTGTCGAATTGTTACCCACCCAACCGTCTGTTGTGAAATTGGTAAACATAGTTTCTTTTCCTAGGATTCTACATGGGTCATTGCAAGGGGGGTTCCTTGTTCATAAGGTTCTTTTTGGTAGCTAAAGAAGACGTTGTATCACTTTTTCAATACCACTATAGGGTGGCCCCACTAAGTGAGGGTTAATTGCACCAGGAAGGATTGTAAGTGGAGGTCGAGGTAACTACTTCTCATATCTTCGTTCACAACCTCATATCTCATCTCTGGAAGATCCCTAATTCATTTTTGTTTGTTTGTTTTTATCTTATAGAAACTTTGGTAGTGTATGTTATTTGATTTAGTGGACCCTAGGTTGGGTTTGTGTCTATGGCATTGGTTCCTGGAACTACCAACAAAACGACCCCTTTTCCCGGGGAACCTTTCGTTTCACCTTCTTTTGGAAACATTGGTCTTCCTTATATTGCCACTTTGAGTATTCCAGGATTCACTATTGGGTTACTGGTATGGTTGTTTTCCACCCCGATGATCCCAAATTCTCCTGGTTCTTCATTAAGCCCTCCAATCGAAGAACATCAACCTCATGTTGACTCTTCACCTTCTTCACCTGTCATGTCTTCTTCCCTTTCTTCTTCCTCGCCTGGTGAAATCTTTGAAGCTAGTAACCAGGTGGATAAGAAGAAAAAGAAAAACAAGATTAAGAAGAAGAAAAATAAGCAAGGGGCCAAGCTTCCAACCACTACAGGTCATCTTGGAGACAATCAACAAACTACTGTTAATCATGCTAGGAGTGTTGATGGTATTGAAAAGCCTACCAAGCCAAATCGCAAGCCCAAATTCCCTTGAAATGTTTGTAAGGGTGACCACCTTCTTAAGGATTTCCCTGGTCTTCCCAAGGTCTTAGAAGTGTGGTCTACGGGTTCTCAATGACCTGTGTCGCCAGCTTCCTCAATTCATGTTAGTGAAAACCCATCAAATAGTGATAGTAAAGTTGGAAGTAAGAAAGGTAGAGTCAAATTTCCTTGCAGGTTATGTGAAGGAAGTCATCAAACTTACCTTTTGCCTCGTATGGATGAGGATTCATATTTGTTAGAAAATATTGTTGATGTTCAGCCACAATATCCAATGGATTACTGTAAATTATCTCCCAACCCTCCATTGATTGATGAATTGGTCAATCCAACTCCAACACTAGTTAATCTGATTGATCAAGTGGTCGACCCGGTTCCATCATCGATTGTCGATCCCACTCTTTCCCCCTTGGAGAGTGAAGTTCAAGTGGGAATTTGACCCATTTCCACAGAACCCCCTCTAAGTACTAAGGTCATTTCCTTTGATTGGAATAGACTGATAGCACCTCACCTTCCTTCCCACTTTCCTTTCCAAATAATTGCGCAAGTTTGTGATATAAACATATGTCACTCTATTGTAGATGAAGGCGTTTATGTTATAATTTTATCCTCAAATGCTTATTAAGCTCTAGGTTCCCCTCAACTTGTACCCGATACTCAGAATATGTTGGATTTTAACAGAAGATCCAATGAATCTTTAGGGATCCTTCCTTGGTTACGTGTCACCTTAGGAGGGAAAATTGTCTATATTGAAGTGATGGCAGTTAAAGGCCCCTTGGATTTTAATTTGTTCCTCCGGTGAGACTATGTTTTTTCTATGAAATTTATTGTGTCCACACTCTTTCAAGTGATGTATTTCCCTCATAATGGAAACATTGTGACCATTTACCATATTTCATTCATTGGCCCTCCTATGACGACCAACCATACGACTTCCCTGAATGTTCCTTACATGTAAGCAATATCCACCCCACTACATGTTAATTATGTGGAAACATGTCCCATGCGTTCAACTCCGAATGAGAAGGAGCCTCTCTCTATATGCTCACCTTCTTTAGAATTAGATCCAATAGTTGACATGGTAAACCACTCATTAGGGATATTGGAGTCTGTTATACCCCCTATTGATCCAAGTAAGTCCCTTACCATGTATTCCTTAAATTCTTATAAATACCTCTTGGAATCCATGGTCACTAACTATGATCATAGTTTTATGTTAGGTACCAAGCTCATTAAAAAATGAAACCAGTGTCGAGCAAAGTTCCCATTTCAGTGTCAAACTCATTAAAAAATGAAATAGATTGTCTTGAGCATAGTTCATTGTCCATGTCAAGCTCATTAAAAAATGAAATGACCACCCCAATCATAGATTTTATATTTTCAATCTTGTGTAAAAATGAAACCTTCATTTCATTCACCTATGTCAGTTGATCCTCTTTCTTCCTCTGGTGAGGATTTACCTATTAGTAGATAGGAGTCTAATTTTGTATAAAAATTGGCGACAACATAAGAATTGGTTGAAAAAAGGAATCTTGGGGGGCATGTCTCCAGCCTTAGGACATCTTGCTAGATTTAATCTGCTAGATTCAATTGGGGGAAAAATACCTCTAGAAAGACATTGCTAGGAAGGATCCTCCCTTGGGGGTCATTCCCATCAGAATTTAGTAGTCATTTCTAGACAAGCTCAAACTTTTTTCTTTCGCGTGCTTGTAAATAAATGAGAATAGGTTATCGAGATCAGTCTTTGTTTTTTCTTGTGCTCATTAATACATGAGAATAGGTTACCGAGTATAATTTTATCACTTTTTCGGACTCATAAAAGCTGTATGAAAAATGAACTCTTTGGAGTTTTCTTTAAGCTCTTTTCAGACTCTCTAAACATGAAAATATTGTCGAGTGAGTTTTTTTCCTTTCACACTCATTAAAAGGTTTGAAAGGGAATCTTTTGAGTGGTAGTTTATCTCTTTTTTGGCCTCGATAAACTAATTACAAAAAAGGAATACTCTAGTCAACCTCAACTAGAAGAGTTCTCCCTTGTATTGTTTTTCACCTTTTCGGGCTTAGGAGACTAAATTTATGAAAAAGAGCATCCATGGAGTCATCTTTAAGTTATTTTCATATTCTCTAAACGTGAAAAAACACTGATTTTACCTTCTTTGGGCTCGTAAAATTATGCATTGAAGGACCCATATGGGACCGAACCCCTCCTTCTTCAGGTTCATTAAACATACGATGAGGGACTCATCGAAGATGAGTTATATCAATCATTTTCTATCCTCCTCAAGATCGTTAAAAACCAAAGATGTATTCATCTATCTGGATGGGGGGGGATTTTTGGGAAGTAGGTCAATCTTTTGAAACATTATGACAATTGTTCTTAGTCACCCTTGAACATGGCACCCATCTACATTCTTCTTAGAGTTGGGTAATCCACTTGTCTCCGAGTCACACTAATTTCATATGTCGTCATACTCTTTCGAATCCTTCAAAGAGAACCTTTGGTTTTCATCACCTTATGTTTTTGGTATTCGTCAAGTCAATGCTTTGAAGTCACTTGTCATGCCTCCAATGTTCAAGGGAAGTTCCAGATTAATCAACCATTATGCAGTATCTCATTCCCGTGTCATTTAGTCATCATTGGATCTATCATCTCAAATCACTATCCTAACCAGTTTTGTGTTAATGATGGGGGATACATCATGGCCCTCCTTCAACAATTTTGTTCATGTCGACTTCAACACATTATCCAGGAGTCATAATTAGAAACCAATTAGTGCCTTGGAACCTGTATGCCTGAATGGTAGGTTTCTTCGCTTTCTTTAGTGGGTTTACATCATTGTCCTCTTATCAAAATATTCCATAAAATGTTGAACTTCATCTCATTGATTCACATTCGTTGGATTGTACTAAGGTACCTTGGGAGTCATTGACATCACTGGTGATTTCCCTCGCACTTGTTAATGGTACAAATTAATGACCGAAAATCAAGTGGTTTATACCATGTTTGACATCAACACATATATTTGCATGGTTATAATCGTACTGGCTCAGGATCGGGATGAAGGCCATGGGAACCTTTTTGGCACCTACCAGTGTTATGTGCCCAAAACAGGTTGCGATGGAGAGTAATCTTACTGATGTAAAATGTCACATTGATCCACTTTGTATTGGTATATGGATATGTTGTTGTCATATTGTAGCTCCATTGTGTAAAATCTTGTGGCTACAACCTGATTGAGTCATGGAGGTATGGATCCACGTTGTATGTTTCTTGGCCATATTCTTAGTCAGTGCTTTCATGGATCTGAATTGTCTTGGTCGGTGGCCATGCTTTAATTCCATTTTGTATTGAGCATGGGTATGCCTACCTCGGGATGATTCATATATATATTGTTTGATGTTTGTTTGTAGCTTCCATCCTGCTCTCCTATTCCAACTGTAATATCCCTAGGTTGAACCCAATTGTAAATGTAAAGGAAAATGTACTTAAGTTGGTGAACTGTTTAATATCATGTTGTATGCACCTTTCATGGCGTAGTGCACACATGTACTGCGTAGTAAAATGATGTAATGTGCACATTCCAAGATACCGTGCGTAACATCTTAAGTGCACGCGATATTGAGGCCAATGAGCCTTGTGTATATGCTATGATTTATAGGCTGGTGAGTCAATTATTATAAGCTATGATGCTTATGTTTTGATTAGGTCGGAGAGCCTAGATGTTGAAGGCCAGTGTGCTTATTTTTGTATATGTCTCATGATTAATATAAAATACATCGTTGCACACAGACCGACCATGATAAAGGAGTATGGAGGACTAAAATCCACTAGTTAGGGAAAGGGTGGGGGATAAAAGTTAAGGAAATGGCTAAGTTAGGGAGCTTAAGCGAAAAAGGAATATTATATTAATATTTCTTAAAGTATAAAGTATAGATAATTATTTTATCCTAAGTTCCAAAGTTGGGGACAAGTGGGCGAAAGTAGCTCCCAACATGACAAGTGTCAAGTTGGGGACATGCATACATATTATTGGGACTTAGTTCATTTTCACACACTCTTCCATCATTCAGCCATGATTCCATGACCATTTCACTCACGTAGTTAGTTATCCTTCATACATTCATTTCATTGTACCTGAACCAGTATCCATAACCATTTGTGTTGGTGTACCTAGTTATCTTGGGAGCTGGATTGAAGAAGCGGGTTGTCGGGCCCGTGGGATATTGAAGAGGTGGGTTGTCAGGCTCGTGAGGAATTCTCTGGGTGAGAGAATTGTTGGGAATTGATTTCCTGAAGGTGCTAAATTGCAGCTACAGTGCTCTGAGACTTCCTGTCCAGCATGTTGTTGAATCTCGGAAAGGAAGTGGGGCAGCCAAAGGACTGTTGAGCAGAGAAGGGGCACACTTCCTGGGGTGGGACATGCATGTGTGGAATGAGGGACTCTAGGATTTAGTTTGAGTTGGCACCTGTGACGAAGTATTTCATGTTGTTTATCAGCCTTTAGCCTGGTTAGGAATCCCTTTACCCGGGTGGAGTTTAGCCCCATCTTGGAGGTCACTCACTGTTGAGAGTGATGAAAAATGTGGTCTAAGGATGGTAGGTTCATGGAAGGTCTGCACGTAGTTGGTGACATTATTTCCAAGATAAGTGCCAATTGTGTGATAAATTTACATGTTGCATTATTATTTACGTGTTTATTTTTATGGGTTTATCCTATGTGTGATTATAACTGTCTAGATGTTTTTAGGTATTTCCTATATATGATGCATGTCTAGGTTTATTGTTATTTCAGTATGAATTCATGCATTTACGTAATATATTTGTCTATTGCGTTTTATATATAAAGCTTTCGCAAGAGTGTTGTTGAGACCCTAAATTGACATCCCCACTACCCTATTATACTCCTCATCTATACCTTTTTGGCTTACCTAAGCTTGGGTGAATGAAAAGAATGCTACCATTAGTCATTGATAAGGTCATAAGGTAAAGTATGATTAATTCATGCATTTTTGTGGTTTATTGAGCTAGGAGATTAAACGTTTCATGTACTAATGCTTCAATTTTCCATGTATAATCTTTGACCTCTAGATAATTCCAACCTTCCTATACCATCTCAGTTATCCGGTACTTGTGCACTAGACTGCCACTGTCTGAATCCGGTACCAAGCGCATCCAGTACTAAATCTCACCTGTTGGATCCGGTACCAACGGCCGTGAACTGTCATGATCCAGTACCACCATTTGCACACTATTCGAATCCAGTACCATCTACCTGTCACATCTGATACCAATACAGGGAGCCAAATGTACCAAGTTTAGCTCCAGATCGTGCCCAAGACAATTGTGGGATGTTTATTGAACCATAAATGCTTTAGCAAGGCTATGTTAGAATAGTTTGTTGATTGCCTCATCCTCATGCACTTCGTGTCATGAGGATGAAGCTTAAAATATGTAATCGAATGATTAAATTTAACAATTGATTGATTTGAAAACGATTTCACCTCCTTGTGTTTCACGACTAAGACTATTTAAATAGTCGTGGCAAGGATGGTGGAAGAGTAGAGAGTTAGCATAATACAACATGTGAAGCAGTGTTATGTATTGCAAAACATATTCTGGGTGAAGATTAATAGAAGGACATCATTTATCTCCATGTCTTGATCGTCTATGATTGAATGTGAGTTGAGTTGTTATCATAAGTTTGATTCTATGTTTTGAAGTTTGAGTAAGAGTAATGTGTGGGTTGAAATCAAGCTTACTGTAGACTCCATTCGTTGACCTATTGAAGTAGCAAGGGCCCACCACCCAACAAAGGTCAACACCTTCATAGATTAGTATTAGCATTTGTTTTCAATAGTGTAAATGTTAAATTAGCTGAAGCTTTAATTCTCTCAGGTGACAGCAGTACAGTTTAGACTAGGATTTCCATTATATGATTGCTTAGAGATATTTACTCGCTCTGTTTTTATGAATTTGATTTTGTTTCATAAACATGAATGTTGGCAGCAGTAGTCAGACATATTTGAAGGAGAACTAGTGAAGTTCACAACAACACATTGTGAACAACAACATACTTAGTATATTGACTGTTGAACTACCCATGCTATGTCTTGATGATTGATGTGTGATTTCCCTTCTAGAAGTGTGGTTGCATATTTAGTTTTCTGGGTCAGATAGTAGAGTTGATCTGTCAAATGAACTCCATCTCATATTTGCATGTGCCATAATGGAGTAGATAGCCTCTCTGTGAAAGACAACCAAAGTGCATTTCAGTTTGCTAGTTTGTTTTGTTTCCAGCATACATAATCTAGAATAGTTCTATACTCATGACATTAGAATTACCTTTCTTACCGGTGTCTTGTAACTCTGTTGATTACGAATCCCGGATTGATAATTAATGAGTGCATTATACTAAACATATAAGAAGCACAACATTTTGGCATCGTTGCTGGGGAGTTGCAAATGGTAGGAAGTGATTTTTAGCTTAGATTGTTTGCATAAATTTTTAATGCTTTTAAAGGCTGCTTGAGGGAAGAGGATAAAATGTTTAAGATATGAGTGAAGAGCCATGCGGCCACTAGAGTGGGGTTCTCCGAATCTAGGTTGTCTTCTTACCTTCTAGATAGAATTAGGATTTCAATTCAGTTAAGAATCAAATTTCCATTTTATGCATAGATATAGAGATAACAAGGGTAGAATTGTAATCTCTAAAGATTCAAAAACAACCCCCCCACTAATACAACTAACACTGGTGCAGGAAAAATTCCACGAAGAGAAAATTCAAGGGGAGCCAGCGAGGCTCCATAAGGAGAACCTAAAACGAAGGAATTAGCATTGGGGTAGGTAGAATATGAATCTGTTGAACATTTAGGAGACACAAAAAATCCAGTTTCTAAACCATCCATCAGTAGAATGGCAGAAGAAGAAGGAAATACAGCCACAGAGACTAAGACTTTTGGGTTTCCAATCTTGGATATTTCTAGAAACATCAGCATGAAGAATATCCCACTATCATCGTTACCCACTTTCAGAGGTATGTCAACTGAAGATCTAGATTTATTTTTATTCGATTTTGACATCTTATGTAGAAGATATAACTACTCAGACGATGCCCAAAAACTTAAGCGCTTTCCTTCTACAATTAAAGATTCAGCCTTAAGATGGTTCATGAGCTTAGGATAAAATACAATCCTCTCTTGGGATCAGATGAAAGACACATTTTTACGGAAATACCAAGACTATTGTAAGGATAATGCTAAAAATGACATTTTCAAAATGCAGCAAACAGAAGATGAAAGCCCTGAAGACTACTTAGAAAGGTTCTTATACAACTATCAGAAATCAAAACTATTCACCACAGACCCAGCTGTAGTAAGAACTGTATTCTTGAAAGGTCTTAGAGATGACTGCATAGAAGTTTTAAACTTATTGAGTTCAGGAGATGTACACCAAAAGGATTTTTCAGAGATTGCAGATTATTGTAGAAGATACTCAAGAGGACAAGCTAAAACAGGCAAAGGACCAAGAGATCCTTTTAGCAAAAATACAAAGCAAATCTCAGGGACTGTCACCAGAACTGAGTTAGGAAACTTATTGGAGAACTTTAAAATAAACATCTTGAGCACAATCAGTAACCAGTTAGATACTCTAAAACTGAAAAAGAAACAAGAAGAAGAGGCTGCTTTAGAAATATTTTGCGATAGATGTCGAAAGAAGGACAATGAAAAAGAATGCCCATTAAATGTCATAGAAATCTATGGCCTGTGTACACTAGAACACCCCACATCTGAGTGTCCGACTTTGCTTGAGCTACAAGCCATGTATAGGGGAGGAGGAGTCTCACAAGAACAACCATACCCTTCCAGAAGACCTTGGAGAGCCCAAAACCCCAATACATTTTATGACCCTAATGCACAATATCAACAACAACAATGGGGTCCTTCCCTAATGACCTATCCACAATGGACACCTTAGCAAGATCAAACTCAACCTTGGCAACAAGGTTGGAGGGGACCTATGTATGGAAATCCCTCTTACCCTACATATCCACAGTACCTTGCAAACATTTCCCAATTACTACCTGGATTCAACCCACCACAGATGCAAGCTTTACTCCCACCTTCTATACAACATCAATTTACAACCCCCTTGAACCCTAACCAGCAGCAACAACCACCTATAAATGCCAATCAACAGCAAAACCAAGTTGCCCACAACCCTCTGAAACCAACAGCAATCCCTGCCCAGCCAATCCCTAACCCCAATAATCGAACCACCCACCCGGTACAAAATACAGAAGTTCAAAACTTTCCCACCTATGAAATTCAACTATGATCGGGGAAAGTTATAAGCCAATCAGATCCTGCAGTAATAATTCAGGAAGAAAATGATAATCATTCTGATGAAGAAAACACTCAAACCACCCCTGCAGAAGAAGAGACCTCCCCTCCTATTCCAATCACTTCTCAATCTGTACAAGTACCCCAACAAGTTAATCTCCCACCCTACCCCGAAAGACTATTAGTGAAGAAACCTGACCCACCCTTGCACAGAGATATAGAAGATGAATTACGAAATGTATGTATAAAAATACCTCTGCTGCAAGACATTAAGGATATCCCTATATACGCCAAAATCATAAATGATCTTTGCATTAACAAACCAAGAAGGAAGAAGAAGGAACCTCCCCTTGTTCAGGTGGTGGGACAATTATCTGAATTTATTTCTGAAATGCCATACAAATATAATGACCCTGGAAACCCAGTAGTCACTGTTGAAATTAATGGTATTTCTCTACCAAACACACTCATTGATTTGGCTGCAGCAATTAATGTAATGCCTTTTGTGATCCATAGGATCTTTTAATGACTATGGTTGAGTTTTTAATTGCATGTGTTAATTAACCATTTTAAGAAGCTTAATGAAAGAATGAGGAAAAGAGAGGAATTATGACAGCCATATACATATATGCAGATCTGAAACGAAGTAATAAACAGCAAACCATAACATGAGAATTGATAATGGAGTTCGGCACAACGTTACCTACTTCTCCAGGCCTTTGTCTCTATGGGGGAGGCTTCTTTATTTCTGTTCAAAATATCAAAAGTACATCCCAGCAGTGCCAATTGGCTACAAGACTAATCTAGTCATTTTATTCTAGATCTCTAGAACCCAACAAAATAAACAGCACGCAAAACGGATGTCCGGAGCTCCCAGAAATGGCCCGCAAGCGTCTGCTCCTCAATAGCTTCCCTGCATAAAAATGGCTTTGGCTTGGCTTCCCTTCAGAATAACTC
>JZKD02S2270060.1:179546-212230 GCA_000966675.3 Picea glauca | reverse complement strand
GAGCCTTTCGAGAAATGGGCATTAGATTTTGTAGGGCCCATTAACCCTGCATCTAAAAAGAAAAAGTATATACTTGTATGCACTGACTATATGACTAAATGGGTTGAAGCAAAAGATTTACCAGCTGCAAGTGAACAATCAGTGGTAGATTTCTTTTTTAATGATATCTTTACTAGATTTTGTGTAGCTCGAGAAATTGTGACTGATCAGGGAACTCAATTTACCTCTCATTTAGTTAAATATGTAATAGAACAGTACCAAATCAAACACAGGAAATCTACACCCTACCATCCACGGGAAAATGGACAAGTAGAATCTACCAACAAAGTTATTGAGTCCATTCTTACCAAAACAATACAGCTACACCACAAGGATTGGGCTGACAGAGTATTAGAATCCTTATGGGCTTATAGAATCACCTGGAGGAATACAACAGGACATACACCCTATGAGTTGGTGTATGGGAAGCAGGTGCTTCTTCCCATAGAATTCCAGATCAAAACCTTCAGGACTGCAGTACAAGTTGGCATGAACTTGGATGAATCCCAGCAACAAATACTCTTGCAACTTAATGAGTTGGACGAAATCAGGCAGGAAGCACTTCAAAGAACCACCCTCATTCAAGAGCAGAGAACAAAATGGCATGACAAGTATCTCAAAAAGAAAAAATTTCAACAAGGAGATTGGGCCCTGTTGTATGACAGCAGATTCAAGAACTTCAAAGGTAAGTTAACTACTCGTTGGATGGGACCTTACGAAATTGACATTGTCTATGATAATGGTTCAATCAGGATAAATACAATTGATGAACAACAAACACCACTACTTGTGAATGGTCACCGATTGCGAGTTTACAACAAACCCCTGTCAAAAGAGGAATTCCTGACTCGTATACTACAGAATTCATATATGCAGGTGATCAGTAAGGAAGGAGACCCTCCTACTGATCCACATTGATTGATTGGTTTATTTAAAACTTTTGTACATAGGTGTGGATCGAGTTTTGTTAATAAGTTGAAGGTAACAAGAGATTCTTACCTCCTTTTGTTTTACTTTCGCAATTTTTTTTGTAAGTAAATTTCTATAATTTATTTGATCCTTCACGAACTTTCTAAACATCAGTTTGTAGGCATCGATAATATTTTGTTCTGCTTCGGTACCAGAAATCTTGTTCTGTTCTGGTACCAGAAGTTTGTCCTTATACAGTACTATCAAGACACATTACCTAATTGACAAAGCATGCTACATATATTTCAAAAACTTATTTCAATTAATCTGAAGCCATGCAACAACCACTTAAGCTGGAACCAAGAAGCCGAATGCAGCATCAAATGGCGGCCCTTGTGAAGCAATAATTTCTTTTGGTTATGTTGACAACTAAAGGGAAGTATCTTTAATTTCTTTTGGTTCTGTTGCTAGCTAAAATGAAGTATTTTAATTTCTTTTGGTTCTATTACTTGGAAAAAGAAAAAAAAGGGACACAATCTTTACCTGTGATTGTTCAAATAACCATAATCTACTTCAAGTACTAGAAGTTACCTTTATCCAGTATTTCAACATGATTTAAGGGACACAATATATTAGCCTACAAGTAACTATCTCACCCTAACCAGACTTCAATAGTATTCATTGGATTATCTTACTAAAGAGTAACATATGAGTATATGAACACTCTCTACCATGGGCACACTAGGAAAATTTTTATGGAAGAGGATGTATCAGTACCCTCAGGAAACTTTAGGTCATTCTCTTATGGACAAACTCAAACAAAATTATACATATGGATCACTCTAAAGAAATAATGTGCATAAAAATTTGTATTTTTCCTTCAGACAAATCTTTAAAAGACACTCAAAGAAGAGCATATACCTTCCAACCCAATACCATCCCAACCTTTATAAAGGTTTTCATATGAGCCTCCCCTGTCACCGTGCAAAGAACTCTTTAATTCAAACCAAAATAGGTGACTATGGACAAGAAGCCTCTGATGGAAAAAGGGTTTAAGAGACTAACCCACCGGGATACTGAACAAGTTTGTTGGTAGTGGGTACCGGTCTGTGGTATGACTAGGCAAACCCATCAGGGTACTAAACAGGCCTATTGGCAATGGGGCATTCTGCTTGGGGAAGGAATCTCTCACTAATTATCACAAATACCCCACCGAAGTACTGAACAAGCTTGCTGGCAGTGGGTTCTGGTTGAGAAATGTCTCATCTATACTTGTTTGATTGAAAAATTCACTTTTGTCATCTAAAAAAAGCAAAGGTCACTATTGGCATTTATGAGATACAAACTTCAGATTAAGAAGCAACATAATTACTACAAGAAAATGTCCATTTGAGAATTACCCTAATTCAACTTACTAGTCTGGCATCTAAAGCCTACATTACCTAAGAAGGAAACTTCTTAAGAGTGGAGCCCTAACTAGGGAGTCTAATCTACTTATACTGTGAAAATTATATATAACATCTAATGATAGTAAATCTATGAAGCAAGTTAGGTTGGATCTGTTCTTCTGGAAAACATATAAAAACTTCTTTGTTTTCATTGTTGAATGCTACCTTTGTCAATAAGTCATCAAAAGAAAGGCAATTTCAATTTTTAGGCATGATATCACATGCTAGGTAATAAATGTACTTCTAGAATTTGATTTGGTTTCTTTTCTCTTATCATCTTTTCTCCATTATGATACAGAATGTTGAATCTTCTTGCATACAGATATGCAACATCCTTGGCATGGGGGAAGGTCAAAGAGCTCCTTCATAACTCTTTTTCAGACTCACATCTCACCTTCAGAAACCAGCATGATCACCCTACAACCCTGCAGAACCAAATACAAAAGAAGATAAGCACAGAATAAAATAAGTACAGGAAATTTCAGTACCAAGCTTTCAAAAAAAAAACTCCAGCCTAAAAGGATGAATTCTGACAATCTACAAGCAGTCGCATATGCTATGGGTATTGATCATACAAAGGTAAAAGCAAAGGTAACATGGTATTTATTTTCCTCTGCTCATAAAACTACAATAGGTRTGRAAATATATACTAGATCTTATGACCTTAGTATTAAAACCATGCACCTATCCCTCATACCCATATGCCTAAACTTAATCAATCCTCTCATAAGTGCTCGAAAATGGTTAAGGGAAAAATCACATCAAAGCATGAATATGAAGCATGTCTAGTAATCACGAACTTATCTTGTATCATGAACCATGATCCAACATCAAATTCACCACTCAGAAGTCCAATCACCTATCCCAAAATGATGCTTTGACACCCAACATCTTGTCCTCATCATTACATCAACGAGTAGAAATGAAAGGCTTATTTGGGTGGTGAAGCCATCCAAATAAGCCTTCTCCGGTCTTAAATTTTCCTTACGGCATCCTTACTTAAAACTTACCATTTTCATTATCAACGCCATCACCATATTTCCCTTGTCGTTACCTTTCTCTAGTTTTGAGCCTACTCCTCTCCGGTACCAAACCCTTACCCTCATCAATTGACTAAACCCTTGTGCTACAGCCCGATCCTTTTCTCACAACTTATAATGATGGTCGTAAGTAGAGATGAACCGGTCTTCCAAATTTATAGAGAGATCGAGGAGTTCCAACTATGTCGAGAGAAGTATGCTAGATCGGGATGGATGCCATTTTTGGAGAAATTCATAGGCTGGCACGAGAAGATATCTCATGAATTTATTCAGGGTTATGATGGAGAGATTGCGCATATAGGCAATCTATAGCTGACAATCAATGAAGCAACCTTAAGGGAGGTTACGAGATTACCTAACAGAGGAGCCAAATAATTCAAAGGTGTAGGAATCAATAAGGAGATGTGCCAATGATTTTTGAAAGAATACCATTAGCACCCTAATTGGAAAAAGGGGATCCCTAAGAACTATATCAAGGAAGAGTATCATCCAATGATTACTAGTCTTCAACGATTCGTCACTTGTGAGGGCAGGTATGATGTGACCTTCATATATCATCTTAGGCTTCTATTACACTTTGAAGGAGGCCCTGAAATTGATTTCCTATATTTTCTATGGATGAGTTTGAACAAAATGGTAAGAGGTGTCAAATCCCTATCCAAAACTAAGAAGACTAGCATTTACCATCAAGGTCTTATTAAAATGTTAGTTTTACATGAACTTAGGAAGCAGAGGATTAGTTGGAAAACCATTATCACTCAACACCTTCCCACAGAAATCAAACCTGTGGAGGAAGCCCAACATGCTCCAAAGAAAAATAAGGAACCTCAAAATAAAAAGGGAAAGAAGGATAAGGCAACTCCATCATCATCCAAGACAGTGAGCCAACATGAAAAAGCTAGTAAACAAACAGGGTCCTCTTCCACAGTCAATAAGAATTTTAAAAGTCCATAATCAAAAGGTAAAACCAAATTAGTAGAGGAGACTTCAACAGTGGCACTTGAGGAGAAGGGCCATAAGACAAAAACTGTAAGGAAAGGGAAGCATAGCTCAGAAAATAAAATTGAACAGTCTATAGAACAGTCCCCTATAACCATTCCACAAATAGAAAAGAAGAAAAGCAAGCATGTGAGAACCCCTGATCCAATACCTCCTTGTAAGAGAACCACAAGGAGCATGGCAAAGAGAGGACAAGCAATTGTCAGTCCTCATACATAGGAAGATCCAATCGATCTTACCTTCCCTTCTGAAGACTTATCAGTCCAGGATGACATCCCTAGTTTGACCGAGGAACAAGCCACTATTACTTTATGTGGGATGAGGGAGGAAGTCGAGGAAAGAGAATGCATCCATCCAGTAATAATGGAGTCAACAAGGACCTTAACAAAAGAACATATGAAGAAAAAGATTAGGGAACTACAAAAACAAAATCAGCAACTCAAACAAGAAGTGAAGGAATACCAACTATTGGACAAGTATATCAAAAAGGAAAATGAGCAATTGAAAGCAACCAACCAACAACTTCAAGATGACCATGAAGAGACTTCTAACAATATCAAGAAGGTACTACGACTCCTACAATATGTTAGGGTCATAAAAAGGGAGCTTAAAGAAGATGCCTCAGCCATCAACATCATTGATCCATAGAAGTAAAGAATCCAGTCTCAAGTTTTGAAAAATTTTGGGTTTGTTTTCAGTTGCATGAGGACATGCAATGGTTTTGGCATGGGGGAATTTGAGACCCTAAATTGACATCCCCACTACCCTATTATACTCCTCATATATACATTTTTGGCTTACCTAAGCTTGGGTGAATGACAAGAATGCTACCATTAGCCATTGATAAGGTCATAAGGTAAAGTATGATTAATTCATGGATTTTTGTGGTTTATTGAGCTAGGAGATTAAATGTTTCATGTACTAATGCTTCAATTTTCCATGTATAATATTTGACATCTAGATAAGTCCAACCTTCCTGTACTAGCTCAGCTATCTGGTACTTGTGCACCAGACTGCCACTATCCGAATCCGGTACCAAGCGCATCCAGTACTGAATCTCACCTGTTGTAATCTGGTACCAACGGTCGTGGATTGTCGTGATCCGGTACCACTATTTGTGCATTGTTCGGATCCGATACCATCTACCTGTCACGATTTGGTACCAATACAGGGAGCCAAATGTACCAAGTTTAGCTCCAAATCGCGCCCAAGACAATTGTGGGATGTTTATTGAACCATAAATGCTTTAGCAAGGCTATGTTAGAATAGTCTGTTGATTGCCTCATCCTCATGCACTTCGTGTCATGAGGATGAAGCTTAAAATATGTAACTGAATGATTCAATTTAACAATTGACTGATTTGCAAACGATTTCACCTCCTTGTGTTTCACGACTAAGACTGTTTAAATAGTCGTGACAAGGATGGTGGAAGAGTAGAGAGTTAGCATAATACAGCATGTGAAATAGCATTATATATTGCAGAATATATTCTGGGTGAATATTAATAGAAGAATGTCATTTATCTCCATGTCTTGATCGTCTATGATTGAATGTGAGTTGAGTTGTTAGCATAAGTTTTATTCTATGTTTTGAAGTTTGAGTACGAGTAATGTGTGGGTTGAAAGCAAGCTTACTATAGACTCCATTCGCTGACTTGTTGAAGTGGCAAGGGCCCACCACCCAACAAAGGTCAGCACCTTCGTAGATTAGTATTAGCATTTGTTTTCAATAGTGTAAATGTTAAATTAGTTGAAGCTTTAATTCTCTCAGATGACAGTAGTACAGTTTAGACTAGGATTTCCATTATATGATTTCTTAGAGATCTTTACTCGCTCTGTTTTTATGAATTTGATTTTTTTTCATAGACATGAATGTTGGCAGCAGTAGTCAAACATATTTGAAGGAGAACTAGTGAAGTTCACAACAACACATTGTGAACTACAACATACTCATTATATTGACTGTTGAACTACCCATGCTATGTCTAGATGATTGATGTGTGATTTCCCTTTCAGAAGTGTGGTTGCATAGTTAGTTTTCTGGGTCAGATAGCAGAGTTGATCTGTCAAACGAACTCCATCTCATACTTGCATGTGCCATAATGGAGTAGATAGTCTCTCTGTGAAAGACAACCAAAGTGCATTTCAGTTTGCTAGTTTGTTTTGTTTCCAACATACATAATCTAGAATAGTTCTATACTCATGACATTAGAATTACCTTTCTTGCTGGTGTCTTGTAACTTTGTTGATTACGAATCCCGGATTGATAATTAATGAGTGCATTATACTAAACATATAAGCAGCACAACAAGTGCTCTCTGTGTATGTTTTAAATGCATGCAGCTTGAAAAAAATATGTGGCATAGCTCAGTTGGATGCTAGGTATGTTACAATATGTTCCGCTGAGAGAACAAGAGCATTCTCTCATGTAGCGTGGCCCGACCATGGGTGTCTGGGGACGTTACAACATGGTATCAGAGCTTCATTTCTCAACACTGAGCCTGGATGGACTGAACAAGTTGAATTGAAGTGAAATTCCAAAGATGATTTATTTGGAAGTGGCCAAATTTCAGTTTGTAGAGCATCCATGGTAAAAAGTAACAGCAATTGGGCGGAATTGGGAAAAACCCCAATTTATGTTTGTTAAATTCATGGGAAAATGGAGACATTCGGCCAATTGGTGAGATATTAATGGTTTAATATCTATTCTAGCAAATGTAGACCTGCAGTTGGTCGAATTTGAAGTTACAGTGAAGCCATGACAGATGGAGCGAAATTAGTAATTAAAATTATCAATTCGTGAATTGATTTTTGGATAAATTTATTCCAGAAATGTCAACCCACAGCGATTTGTTGTTACATAGGTTCAACTGGTGTTATCAGGTTGAAATTGAATGAATTTCATAGTTGCAGAATGTCTATGGTAATTGGGAGAAAGTTAAGCAAAAGCCCCAATTTCTGCAGCGAAATTCACGAGGAATTGATGCGCAGTAAAAATCTTGTGATATGTGAAAATTGGGCATTGCGTGGAAAAATGTTGGCATGCTGGTGTGCGCGCTAAATTTTGGCACCGCACGGAAAAATATGGTGTGAGGGTGCGCACGAAAAATATTGGTGTCGCGCGGAAAAATATTGGTGTGCGGGTGCGCGCACTAAATTTAGAATTGCGCGGTGTGCACAAGAATAAGAAGGTGCACGTAGTATACACACACATAATAATGGTGTGTGGGGTGTATGTAGCATTGGCAAAGCGTAGAACAGTTTGGTTGGTGCGCGCGCAATATGGGTATATGTTGTCGCGCGACAGTTTAATCAATGGTGCATGTAGAGTATATGTGCGCTGTGGGGGTGTATTGAAATTTGGCATGGTGCAGTGCATAGAGTGAAATGCACATGAAATATCATCCCGCGATATAAAAATTGTGTGCAACAGGTAATAGTGCAAGAACCAAAACTGCGCGCGGTAGATATTGGTGCGCGAGATAAAAGTAGTGCGCAGTTATTGGCGCGACGGAGAAGTGATGCACAGTGGTTATAGGTGCACGAAGCACGATTTACCTTGTGATGTTGCTGCACATGGTAAATATGGGTTATAGGTTGAAATTTGTGCATGCGGAGTCGTTTAGAGGATGAATAATAGTATAAAGCCAGTGATTTTTTGCGACGTTTTATATCATTTGAACGTCATCTTTTTGCAGCGCATTTTTTAGGCCTTTAAGAGCGTTTTTAGCAACTCAAAAACCATGAGAAAAAATTGTACCTCTTTTTAGCTCAAATAAAAGAGCTCGAAGAGATATTTCTAATGGTATAAATCATTCGTCAAACAGAGCTTTTATGAGGAAGTTACAACACAAACAGTGGAGGGTAAAATGTAAGACCCATCTAACTTTAGAGAGTCATAACTTTCTGCTACGGAATCAGATTGAGGCGCAGGAGTAGTCAATGGAAACATATTCAGCCATAGAAGATAGTCCCAAACCTCAATTAAATTTATGGGCATGTTACAAATGTTTAATATGGAAAATAAGGCACCTATAGCATTTCAGACAAAAAAAAAACACAAAATGGCCTAGAACTTCAACACGTTGTAACTAGCAGCCCATAACCCAGAAAAAGGTGAAACTTGGAAAGAATGTCCATAATATGTATATGAGGAAACCCAGTTGAGATCCTATGAAATATCCAATGTAATAAGTTCAAAAATGCATAATTACAGCGCAGAGTTGCGCCAATTTCAAAAATGGATAGACAAAAAATTAATCGACAATTTTTAAATGGCCATAACTTTCTGCTCAAGACTCGGAATTGAGCATGGGAGCAGGCGTTGGAAAGGTATTGGACAGTGGAATCTAAATATCCACCCAGAAAATTGATCTAGGCACTCAATTTCTCAGGAAATCAGAAGGAATAATTCCGATATTTTATTGAACCATTGATTCATATTTTCATGAAATTGCTGAAACAGTTGGTCTGACAAAGTTTTGTTGGTTGCACATTTTGTAGAGTTAACAACAACTAGATCAGATCAAGATCAACATAGAGTCCATAGTAATGGAAGAGGCACAAGATAATTATATTCAGTAGGATGCGATTAGAGGGATGGATGTCCATTTGGTCATTGAAGGAACAAACTCCAATGGACATGAAGATGAAAGGAATGAAAACATGAATATGGCAGAGACCATTAAAAATTTGTAGAAGGATGTCCAAATCCATAAAGATGATAATGAAAGGCTTATGAGAGACAAGGAGTAGCAGGATGACTTCAATATGAATTTATTGGAGAGCTTGAACATAATAGAAAATAAATTGGATAAGGAGAGTGGCTCAAGCAAATCAGGAAGTCACAGGTCTCTCGATGAGAAAAGAAAAGTAAGAAGTGTTAGCAGACATCACCACCACTCCCCGGGGCATTCCAATAAGAGATCACACAGAAGCTCAAGTCCATCCCCTGTCAAGAAGCACAAGGGATCTGAGGTGGATGAGTTATGAGGAAAAATGAACAAAATCAAACCTCTTACATTTGATGGTGAGCACAAAAAGGATGAAGATGTAGAGACATGGTTGTTGGGCATGAGAAAGTATTTCCAATTACATAACTATTCTTCTCATGCAAAAGGTAGAATTTCCATCTATCAACACAAGGGAAAGGCATCCATGTGGTGGGATCATCTTGTGCAGGTGCAACACATTAAAGAGAAAAGTGTTATTTGGAGAGAATTCAAGAAGCATTTTGAGAAGAAATACTTGACTAAGAGATACTATGACAAGAAAATGAAAGAGTTATTTCAACTCAATCTTGGAAGTATCACCATTGATAAATATGAAAGAAAGTTTTTAGAACTGCTGAAGTATGTCTCTTTCATCAAGGATGAGATAGTGAAGATTCAAAGGTATTTGAGTGGATTATCATCATTCATCAGTGACAAAATACAGTATGATGATCCCAATACATTGGAGGAGACTATAAGGTGAGATAAATGCCTATATGATCAGCAAAAAGCAAGGCCAACTTTCCAAAAATTTTGGGAAGACAAAAATAAATTCAAGGTGGATCAGAGGAAGAAGGGATCTAAGCCACCATTCTTTGAAAATAATCCACAGGGGGAACAAACTCTTAGAGAGCCCAAAACGATTGAGACAGGGGGTCAAAGGCCAAGGAAGCCACCTATGTAATGTTGAGGTTGTAAAGGAGATCATATGTACAGAGATTGTCCTCATTGAGGTGAAAAAGTCAGAACTGTTCACAATGTACAGCAAGATGAAACAGTGGAGGACATGGGTAGATATGTACCAAGGATCTATGCATCCCTGGATAACAAGCAAGAAGAGTATCAATCACATATGATTGAAGTGGAAGGTATGATCAACAACCAAACCATTGTTATTTTAATTGATTCAGGAGATAGTCATAGTTATATAGATCCTAAGATGGTGGAAAGTTTGCATTTTCCAAGAAGAAAGCATGGAAAACCTTGGTTGGTGAAACTGGATACAGGAGCCAAAAGAAAATTTAATGAGATGGTTAAGTCATGCCTTATGGACATGAATGGACTAAACACCAAGGCAGATTTGAACATCTTTCCTTTAGGTTCCTATGACTATCTAAGTGGGATGGATTGGTTGGACCAACATCATTCCATCCTAGACTATAATAAAAAAGCATTTAATTGCTTGGATGAGGAAGGGAAACTAAGGAAAGTGCAGGGAATTCCCAGGGCAGTAACCATCAGAGAAATTTCAACATTGCAACTGAAGAAATGTTACAGGAAAGGGTGTCAAATATTTGCAGCACATATGGAAGAGACACCTAAAGATAAGGTGCCAAATTTGGAAGATCATGCAATCCTGGAAGAATTTGAAGATGTATTCAAGGAGGTACCAGGACTACCCCGAAAGAGAGATATTGATTTCTCTATAAATTTAATGCCTGGGGCAGCTCCAGTGTCAAAGAATCCTTACAGAATGAGTACACCAGAGTTGAAGGAGTTGCAAATGCAGCTTGAAGAACTTCTGAAGAAGGGGTATATACTCCCAAGTGTGTCACCTTGGGGTGCCCCAGTCTTGTTCATGAATAAGAAATATGGAACATTAAGATTGTGCATTGATTTCAGACCGTTGAATAAAGGGACTATAAAGAATAAATATCCTTTGCCAAGGATTGATGATCTTTTTGATCAATTGAATGGCTAAGATATTTTCAAAGATAGATCTCAGGTTAGGATACCATTAGGTAAGGATTAAAGAGGAAGATATCATCAAGACCGCCTTCAAGACAAGGTATGGTCATTATGAGTTCACAATGGTGCCATTTGGGTTGTCAAATGCACCAACTGTTTTCATGTGCTTAATGAATGATGTTTTCCATGAATATTTAGACAAGTTTGTCATCGTATTTTTGGATGACATCCTTGTATATTCCAAGTCAGAAGAAGAGCATGAGCATCATTTGAGGATGGTTTTGCAAGTATTAAGGGAGCATGAGTTGTATGCAAAATTGAGCAAGTGTTCATTCTATCAGAAGAAAATTCACTATTTGGGACATATCATTTCAAAGGATGGGATAGTAGTGGATCCTAAGAAGATAGAAGCCATTAGAGAATGGTCAGCTCCAAAGAATGTCACAAAGGTCAGATCATTCATGGGCCTTGCGGGCTACTATAGGAGATTCATTGAAGGATTCTCAAAGATTGCACACCCAATCACTTCATTGAAGAGAGAGGGTGTGAAGTTTCAATGGACATTGGATTGTGAAAAGAGTTTGCAATACTTGAAACAATTATTAGCAAGTGCTCCAATACTGAGGATTGCAGACCCAAATGAAGACTTCATTGTATGCACAGATGCATGTAAAGAAAGACTTGGTGGAGTCCTCAGTCAAAATGGGTTTGTTTTATGTTATGAATCAAGGAAGTTGAAGGAGCATGAAAGAAACTATGCCACTCATGATTTGTAGTTGGCAGCCATAATGCATGCCTTGAGGAAATGGAGACACTACTTCATGGGAAAAAGGTTTGAGTTGAGGACAGACCACAATGGTCTGAAATATTTATTTGATCAGCCAACTCTAAATGCTAGGCAAAACAGATGGTTAGAATTTCTAAGTGAATATGACTTTGATATAAAGCATATCAAGGAGAAAGGGAACAAAGTGGTTGATGTACTTAGCAAAAGAGTGCATGAATTGCATGTTACAACCATTAGCATGTACCAATCAGATTTGAAAGACAAAACTATAGAGGCTGCCAAATCAGATTTGCAATACAAGGAATTAGT
The DNA here is from genome assembly GCA_000966675.3 of Picea glauca. NCBI lineage: Eukaryota > Viridiplantae > Streptophyta > Pinopsida > Pinales > Pinaceae > Picea > Picea glauca. Next base: position 200,020 of record JZKD02S2270060.1, on the reverse strand, counting down.
GGAAAAATTACAACAAGGTATTTTGTAGCAGAAAATTCAGGAATATAAGCTAGATAATGATGAAAGTCCCATGTACAGGGGCATAATTTATGTACCAAATTCTCAGGAATTGAAAAAATTGATATTGAGATAAATGCATAATGTACCTTATGCTGGGCACCTAGGATATCAAAAAACTATTGCAGCTGTCAAAAGCCAATATTATTGGTCAGACATGAAGAAAGAGGTTTTTGATTTTACTGTCAGATGTTTGGAACGTCAAAAGGTAAAGGCTGAGCATAAACACCCAGTTGGTTTGCTACAACCATTACCCATTCCTGAATGGAAATGGGAAGTTGTAACCATGGATTTCATCACTAAACTGCCAAGAACAAACACACAACATGATTCTATCATGGTAGTGGTGGATAAGCTTACTAAAGCTGCCCATTTTATTCCAATTAATCTCACTCACAAGGCAGCAATTATTGTTGATGTTTATATGAGGGAAATTTCTAGATTACATGGCATACCCAAGACAATTGTGTCTGACAGAGATCCAAAATTTACCTCAAAATTTTGGAAAGGATTATTTAATGGGTTTGGAACAAATTTGAATTTTAGCACAGCTTATCATCCAGAATCAGATGGACAAACAGAGAGGGTGAATCAAGTGATTGAGGATATGTTGAGGATGTATGTGATGGATAAACCATCAAAATGGGAAGACTACCTACACTTGGTAGAGTTTGCTTAAAAATGGGTACCAAGCATCTCTAAAGATGAGCCCATTTGAGGCACTTTATGGTAGAAAGTGAAACACACCAGTAAGCTGGGATAACCCAGCAGATAGAGCAGTGGTTGGGCCAGATTTGCTCAGGGAAATGGAGGAGAAAATGATTAAAATAAAACAAAATTTAAAGGTTGTCCAAGGTAGGCAGAAAATCTATGCTGATGAAGGAAGAACTCACAGGGAGTTTAAAGTGGGTGATCATGTATTCTTGAAAGTGAAAGCCAACAAAAGTTCCCTGAAGTTGGGAAATTGTTCCAAGTTGGCAGCTCACTATTGTGGACCATTTGAAATCTTAGAGAGGATTGGTCCAGTAGCTTATATGATTGCATTGCCTACATCTATGTCTGTTCATAATGTATTCCATGTATCATTGCTCAAGAAATACATACCTGATGCTAATCATGTTACTGATTGGAATGTGATTCAGGTGGAGCAAGAAGGCGCTTTGCAAGTGCGACCGGTATGCATTATGGACTGGAAAATCAAACAGCTCTAGAATCGAGCCATAGGAATTGTAAAGGTCCAATGGACCTTGTATGGTCCTGAGGATGCTACTTAGGAGCATGAGGATGCAATGCGGGAAAAATACCCACATCTTTTTTAGGATTTTTGAAAATTTTGTTGTATGTATGTACATGATGCAATGAGGACAATGCATAAAATAAGGGGAGGGGATTGAAATATCCCCAGGATCAAACCAATTGTAAATGTAAAGGAAAATGCACTTAAGCTGGTGAGTTGTTTGATATCATGTTGTATGCACCTTTCATGGCATAGTGCATGCATGTACTGCGCATTAAAATGATGTAATGTGCACATTCCAGGATACCGCGCGCAACATCTTAAGTGCATGCGATATTGAGGCCGGCGAGCCTTGTGTATATGCTATGTTTTATAGGCTGGTGAGCCAGTTATTATAAGCTAGGATGCTTATTTTTTTATTAGGCTGGAGAGCCTAGATGTTGAAGGCCAATACGCTTATTTTTGTACATGTCTCATGATTAATATAAAATACATTGTCGCGCAGATCGACCACAATAAAGGAGTATGGGGGACTAAAATCCACTAGTTAGGGAAAGGGTTGGGGCTAAAAGTTAAGGAAAGGGATAATCTAGGGAGCTTAAGCCAAAAAGGAATATTATATTAATATTTCCTAAAGTATAAAGTAGGGATAATTATTTTATCCTAAGTTCCAAAGTTGGGGACAAGTGGACCAAAGTAGCTACCAACATGACAAGAGTCAATTTGGAGACATGCATACATATTGTTGGGACTTAGTTCATTTTCAAACACTCTTCCATCATTCAACCATGATTCCATGACCATTTCACTCCTACAGTCAGTTATCCTTCATACATTCATTTCACTGTACCTGAACCGATATCCATAGCCATTTGTGTTGGCGTACCTGGTTAGCTTGGGAGATAGACTGAAGAAGCGGGTTTTCAGGCCTGTGGGATATTGAAGAGGCAGGTTTTCAGTCCCATGGGATATTGAAGAGGTGAGTTGTCAGTCCCGTGATAAATTCTCTGGGTGAGAGAATTGCTGGGAATTGATTTCCTGAAGGTGTTAAACTGTAGCTACAGCGCTCTAAGACTTTATGTTTGGCCTGTTGCTGAAGTCTGGAAAGGAAGTGGGGCAGTCAAAGGACTATTGAGCAGAAGGGGCACACTTCCTGGGGTGGGACAAGCATGTGGGGAATGAGGGACTGTAGGCTGTTAGTTTGAGTTGGCACCTGTGACGGAGTCTTTCCTGTTGTCTTTGAGATTTTATCCTGGTTATGAATCCCTTTACCCAGGTGGAGTTTAGTCCCAGCTCGGGGGTGACTCACTGTTGAGAGTGATGAACAGTGTGGTCTAAGGTTGGGAGGTTCGTGGAAGGTCTGCACGTAGTTGGTGACATTCTTGCCAAGATAAGTGCCAATTGCGTGATAAATTTACATGTTGCATTGTTATTTACGTGTTTATTTTTATGGGTTTATCCTATGTGTGATTATAACTATCTATATGTTTTTGGGTATTTCCTATATATGTTGCATGTCTAAGTTTATTGTTATTTCAGTATGAATTCGTGCATTTGCGTAATATATTTGTCTGTTACGTTTTATATATAAATATTCTGCAAGAGTGTTGTGTGTGTATGTTTTAAATGCATGCAGTTTGAAAAGAATATGTGGCATAACTCATTTGGATGTTGGATATGTTACACTATGTTCCGCTGAGAGAACAAGAGAATTCTCTTGTGTAGCGTGGCCCGTCCATGGGTGGTCGGGGACGTTACACAAACACCCCTTAGCGCACATCATTTTGTAAAGTGTTTTGGCCATCAGTTTCTCTTCTGACCTCACACTTTAGAGGAAATCTGTTACACATCAAATTTACACACTACTAAGTGTCACATTTAAGTATCACTTATGTAGGTGTCGATTTGCCACATTCCTAAGTGGCGCACTTATATTCTACTAAGTGTTGAAACTGAATGTTGCAACTATAAAAGTGTTGATCATGTTCCCTAGAAAACTTGGGGGAGAAAAACCCATCACATGGAATCCTAAATAAACTTTTTCATCATGTGGAAGTTTCTATCATGTTCCCTAGAGAAATTGGTGAAGAAAACCCATCATTTGAAGGTCGAAAAAACACTTTTTACCTTGAGTTTTTGACCATTTTTTATGACTGACGCCACCCTGCCCATACATAGGGAGTGTCAATCCCTAAGTAACTCCCCCTAGTCCACTATGGGGGATCATTAGTAACGCTTTGTGTCAATATTTGGGGGAGTGTTAGTTTTTTTACACCTAACCCACCTTTTTCTATGGGAAAATCCTAAGATGATCTTAAGTGGTTATGGTTGAGGGATGACTCATGAGTTCAATTCATCCATATTCCTTCCATTTTGGGTACTAAATCCTAACCTAAGGAGTGAATATCTCAATCATTCCCTTGAATTTTTATGGTCGTTAAGCCTCTCAAGTTATATAGAAAAAAGGAAATTCATGGGTAAAGGGGGAGTTCTAGAGAGTATGAAACATTTGTTCTTGAGATATTCCAAGATAGTTCAGAAGCATTCTCATTATTGTCAGGTGATGTAATGGGATGGAAAGGATAATCTTGGAGGAAAGCATGCATCACATCAAAATTATTGTAAGTATTGTCCATTGTTTCTCATGAATATAAGCTTGGCCTATTCCCATACTTCTATCTCATTTAGTTTACATATGAGTGTTGTGCTTATTTCATTTAGTTAGATATTCTTTCATCTAACTTTGTGCAAGTAGTAGAAGAGGAATATCACTCTGCCTAAATGCAGGGAGATCGTGTTCAAGGTAGGATTGGATCCAATGCTGGAACAACAAGGATTAGCGAGGACAACCTTCGAAAAAGGTGAACTCTTACTTCATTTTCCCTCTTCTCATTTTCATGTGTGAATAGGAAATATCAAGGGATGTTACTGTCCATTTTATCTATTCTATCTTAGCTGAAGAAAACCCAGCTAAGGGGATATTAACCTATCTGTACGGTAAGATTTCTCACAACAATGTTCCACCTGGATCACATTCCAATAAATCACATGAATAGGATTAGGAAAATACTTTTTTAACAAAAACACATGGAACATGTTATGAATTCTCATGGATGTGGGTAATGCTAGCATGTATGCAACTGGTCCTATCTTTTCTAAGACCTCAAAAGGCCCACAATATCTTGTTGCCAACTTTGGGAAATTTCCCAATTTCAACGAGCTTCTCTTGGATTTAAATTTTAAAAACACATTCTCTCCCACTTTGAATTCTATATTTGTTATCTTTCTATCAGCATAGCTCTTCTTTTGGTCTTGTGCAAATTTTAAATTCTGCCTGATTTTTACCATCTATTCTTCCATTTCCTTTAACAATTCTGGCCCAATCACAACTCTGTCTGTTGGGTTATCCCAACTTACTCGTGTGTTGCATTTTTTGTCATACAATTCTTCAAACGGGCTCATCTTCAATGATTCTCGATACTCATTGTTGTATGAAAACTCAACTAAATTGATGTAGTCCTCCCGCTTAGAAGGATTGTATATTACATAAATTCTCAACATATCTTCAATTATTCGATTAATTCTTTCTGTTTGCCCATCTGACTCTGGATGATATGTTGTACTGAAATTTAAATTTGTCCCAAATATCATAAACAACCCCCTCCAAATGTTGGAAGTGAACTTGGGATATTGATCCGGCACTATTGCCTTAGGCACACCATGTATCCTATCAATTTATCTCATGTAAATTTATGTAATATTTGATGCCTTGTGAGTTACTTTCACTGGAATGAAACATGCAGCCTTTGTGAGTTTGTCCACCACTATCATGATGGAATCATGTTTCCTTGTTGACCTAGGCAATTTGGTAATAAAATCTATAGTAATAACTTCCTATTTCCATTCAGGAATGGGAAATGGTTGCAACAATCATGTTGGATGTCTATGTTCAACCTTTACCTTCTGACATTCCATGCATTTGGCCAAATAATTAGTGATATATTTCTTCATGCTAGACCAAAAATACTGGCATCTTACCACTATAATAGTTTTATGATATCCTGGATGTTCTGCATATGGCACATTATGCATCTCCCTTAGTGTTACTGAAATATTCCCCTGCGAACAGGTGAACTTTCCCTTGGAGTAAAAACCCCTTTACCAAGACATAAAACTACCTTTGGAAACTACCATTCCTATAGATTCATTTTATCCATCGAAAAAGAGAGAAGGAGGGAAAGTATGATGTACCTCAATTTCAACATTTTCCCAAGCTTATCCAATCTGCGAGTCCCAAACAATACGTGCAATGGAAAACAAGAAACAAATGACTATCTCCTGCTCTAATGGATTAGACAAAATCAATCGATCTATGAAGATTAAGACAAGCATAGACAAGTACATGTAAACACATACAAGAAGGAAATAGGCCAAGTATATTAATGAGAACTTCAATAGGAAACTTACAACCTTCAGATGATGTTGCAACAACCTCTCCAAGTCCTCCTTGTCCAACCCTTGCTCGAAATATCCACAATCAAAATAACAATGCTTTGCTTATTTTTTCCTCCTTGTTCACCATGAGAATGCCTCCATTTATAGGATTTGAGAGGCTCAACCACATTGGGTATATTTGGAATTAGTTGAGGATATGGCTCCAATAGTTTTGATATCTCCCTTAGATGCAACCCATGAGTTAGACTCGAGCCAAACCAACTCGATCCATCCATAGCTGTCTTTAGAAGAAAATGAGATTTCTTCCAAGATTTTCACAACCAACTCGATGCTCCCTTAGAATGGGAAAAAAAGCCCTACAATGCTCCATATGAGATGGAAAAGGAGTGCTAGATCTCCCTGTATATGAGCATTGGAGCGTTGATATTCCCAAAAGTTTCCAAGATAAGCAATTCTCATAGAAAAACATTTGTTTCAAATGTCATTTGATGGGGCTTCTTCTTCTAACATGTTTTAGGGGTTGTGTCAAGTGTTTTCATGGTTTCGTTCATGATGCGACACTTACGGAAAGAAAATGTGACACTTGCGACAAAAGTGTGACACTTACAACAATGAGAATGTGACATTATCAAAGTGGGGAATTTTTATGTGTAACATATTGCCCCCCAAAGTGTGAAGTTAGAAAATGAAATTTGATGGCCGAAACACTTTGTGGATTCTTCAAAGCAAGAGTATGGAGTGGGGGAACCTGGTAGAAGTTGCAGACAACCATCAAACAATGTTAATATGTGTTCCAATCCCGAGGAAAGCATACCTATGCTCAGACTATAAGTGACTCAAATCATGGCCGCCAATAAATACATTGCGGATCCATGATGATATTGACTAAGGGTATGACCACTGGAGACAAAATGTGGATCCATACCTCTATGACATGAACTGATCATAGCCACACAAAATAAACAGTGGATTTATGAGATGATAAAACATATCCACAGACCAATACAATGTATATATATGTAACATATATATCAGCATGCTCAAATGACTTTCTTCGCGGCTTGGATAGAGAAGATAGCAGTGGATGCTCAACCCAGGGTCTTCGTCCCAATCCTGATGTAATACAAATATTACCCATGTGAATAGATGTTTTGATGTCAAACATGGTAGAAACCACTTGATTATCGTTTATTGAGGTATATTGTTAACAAGTGCGAGATAAATCACCATTGATGTCGATGATTTTCAACGTACTTCTAAAATACAATCTAGTGAATGTGAAAAATGACTTGAAGTCGAACATCTGTGGAATCATTTGGTCAGGGGTCATTAATGAATACCCACTTTTGAATGCAAGGATGTCTTCCATTGAGGCATGCATGTCCCAATGCACTAATGTGTTCCTAAGTCTATTTCCCAGATAATTTGTTGAAGTCGACATGAAAATACTCGTCGAAGGAGGGAATTGATGTATCCCCCATCGGTCGACATGAAACTTGTCTCAGGAAAGTGATAATATATAGCAGATGAACACATACTGACACAGGCATGGAGAAAGTAACTTTGTGGATGGTGATTGTTGAGGCGGAAAACTCCCTTGAACACTGAGGCACGATGTGAGACTTGGCAGCATAAACTCAGAGTGGACCAAAACATAATGCAACGAGTGTTGAGGCATTCTTTGGATGGGTCAAAGGAGAGGAAAGACTCACGGGATTGGTTCAAAGTGGAGGTTTTGGAAAATTATCCAAGTGTTCATTGTGGAGGTTAAAACAAGTGTCGGGTTCAAGGGCGACTGTAAGAGTTGCTTTAAAAAAGTTTTCAAGAAACTTGACCCACTTCCTTCAATTTCCCCCCCCCCCATCCAGATAGATGAGTACCTCTTTTTAATTTAACGAGCTCAAGGAGGATAACACATGCTCGATATAACTCACCTTCGGTAAGTTCATATTCCTTTATTTAACTAACTAGAAGAAGTAAGGGTTCATCCCCAAATGGGCCCTTCAATGTGTAGTTTAGCGAGTTCAGAGAAGGAAAACTCGGTTTTTTTTCATGTTTAGAGAGTCTGAAAAGAACTTAAAGGAGACTCTAGGGTTGTCCTTTTTCGTATTTTTAGTCTTCGAGGTCCGAAAAAGAGATAAACTATTACTCGAAAGATGTCATTTTGAACCTTTTAATGAGTGTGAAAGGAAGCAAGATCAGTCAGAAATCATTTCATGTTTAGAGAGTCTGAAAAGAGATTAAAGAAAACTCTAGGAGGTTCCTTTTTCATATAACCTTTACGAGTCCAAACAAGTGATACAAGTATACTCGGTTTCATTCTCATGTATTTACGAGCATGAGAAAAAACAAAGACTAAGCTCGTTAGCGTTACAAGGTCATCAAAGAATCTCTACTCGAATTTTTGCATAATCAAGTTGTCCTGAGAAAAAGATATTAGTGGGTTCTCAAAAAATGACAAAAAACCCAAAAATTAACTTTATAAAATGTGAAAAGGAGGAAAAATGAACAAATTTGAACATATCAAATATCAAATTAGGGCAAGAAAACATGTTTATCTTTGTTTTACTATTCTCCTTTCCTCTTTGAGTTTTTTCCTCTTTCAGAGCATTTTTTGGGCGTTGATTGCGAGAGTTGTGGGCGACCATTTTCAAAACCGTCTGTATCAGGTTGGTTCTCTCCTCTTTCTCATTCATTTCCATGTTTTTTTATTGCATTTCAACCCTTAATTTAGGTGCCTAGGCTCCTTGGGAAGCCCTAGAGCACCGAACTAGATCAACGCTCCCTCAAGTAATGGAGGGAGCATCGATCGTGATTTCAACACCCTGGTATGTGTGTTGAGGGAGAATTAGCGCTCTGTTTTATTCTTTAAGGGAGCGCTAGGCGCAATTTTTTTTCATTTTTTATTTTTAGACTAAAAAAGGGAAATATATGTCTTTGAAAACTTAGTTGATGATGATTATTTGATGAATTTGCATCTTTTCCTCATAGCTAATCATGATTGAATGGAAATAATGCGAGCATGAATTTGATAACATCGTTGATTTACAAGACCCTCAAGCGACAACGAATGTACAAAATTACAGCTTGCTCAAGTACTTCAAACTCCAAAATATGAGGAAAGAAGTTCTTTTGCTCGAATATTTGATTGACTTATGGGAGAATGATAAGCAAGAATTCTGAATAGGACCACATGTGATCAAGATCGAGATCGAGATGGATGATGTGTACTTCTTGACAGGGCTCTCGAAGAGAGGAGTGCCTATTCTTTTATCTAGACATTGGGCCACTCCAAGACCGACAGAGGCATATGTTTCCCAACACTACTTACCAGGGTCACACTTGGTAGGAGGGAGGATCGTCATAAAAGATGTGATGGATTTATCTCTCTGATCTGTCCTATTTGCTATCAAAAAATGGGCAGGAAGCACTAGTGCTCATCTCGCTTCAAAATCCCAGATATCTTATGCCATTCAGTGTTTGCATCCCAGGGTATTCAATTGGAGTGTCGGATTTTTGAGGAATGTTAAGGAGAAGATATCCAAATGTAGAATGGGCAGGAAAAAATAGTTTGGGTATGGATCCTTCTTGGTCTCATTTTTCCTGGAGGGGGTTCCACATATGCAACCGCAGGTTGCATTCATAGCATGCCCTGCGACTGAACCCTGTATGGAGTGGTGGACTAGTATTTCCCCCAGGTTGGAAAATGAGCCCTCGGGTTTTAGATTTATTTCTAACTTCTTTGCATGATGTAGGATACAACTATTGGTGATCAAGGATTCCCATATGCTGGGGTGGATTTCAGGGGTAGTGCGGATTTAGTGCTTCCTAAGGGTATACAATGGGATGCATTATGTATGAAAGATCATAACCTTGTAAAAAAAAAATTCTTGTTTTTTATATGTTTTTGGTTGTATGACGAGGGATATAAGTCATTTTTTTTCATCATGCAGACAGAGGTGTGTCACGTCCGATATAGATGTCAACATTAGGATGTCGAGGAGATGCTCAGGCAGCGACAGAGCATGATGTCGTGGTAGGAGGAATCTGAGAGGTGGAGAGAAACCTATATGGTTTGACCATGGGAATTCCCTCCATGAGGATGTGAGATGTGCCCCTACACCATCAATAACATACAGTTGGGGTCCCTTAAGATCTCAACCATTTTCTACGACGAGTGGAAAGAGCGGTAGTGTGCTATGCGGAGCACAATGTTGTGCAGGGGGATGCGTATATTCTCCAATCACGTTGTAGTATTATATGATGATTATATGGACATAAAGGCCCATGTTTTTCCCTGTTATGTACTTTTGTATGATGTATTTTGACAAAAAACTTTTTCTTTCAAGCTTATATATATAAACGAGTTTTGCGGTGGCTACTTATGTTGTATTTTTGTTTTATGTGATGTTTGTATACATATGCTTTATGTTCCAAATGTTTACTTATGTGCAATATATCAATCTAATATATAATTTGCTAACAAATCCATAATCGTATTGAGTTCTCTCGATATATGTCTATATTCTAGAAATTCAAAATATATTTCGAGACAGCGAACCCTTAGATGGAGATGTAGTAAAACTGGGTTACGAACGATGTACTCATGGTTTAGTTGATGAACCACGAGTTGAGAATCAACGCTGATAATAAATTGAGATATACCTAGAGAATATGCTTCGGTTAAAAGTCCAATGACGCCATGATATTCTGCAACATTATTGGTCGCAGATCCGAGGTAAATTCCTCCTGAAGTCACCAACTTGCCAGAGTGGTAAATAACCCAAGATACAGAAGTGATGTTCTGGGTATGTCGACTAGTGCCATCTAAAAACCCGAAATAGATGGGAAAGGATGATTTCATCTGCGCATTCAATCACAAAGAAAAGTATAAGCAACTGGGGAAAAAATCATGCACGCAAAATAAAAGACACACCATGTCAAAAGTATATAGTACAGTAATGTACAAAGCACACATGTGAGATATTATATGCATAGTACTTCTTGAGGTAAAGCTCATTTCAGAGCTCACCGAGAGATATTCTATCGTAATATACTAAATCATAGGCGCCTTTGTGTAACACGTGTTTTATGATGTATTGTTTGTGCCACATGGGTTCTAACTTTCCTTCCCCCAATTTGTCATGATCTTGATCATAGACCAGGACTAGAACTCCTCCTGCGAAAGTGCAAGGTTGGATGGACTTATCATATTGAGTTTTGATGCATTTCCGGAATGTCTTGTTGATGAGAGAAACATCGCAATAGGTTTCATCCATCTTGGTTAGATATAAAAATCGTTCCTCTTTAGCAGAAGTATGGGGTAGGAGTTCTACGGTGAGTTTCAACGATGGAATCTCGCATTCGATCGGTAGCACCACTTCTATCCCGTATACCAATTGGAAGGATGTAAATCTAGTTGCAGTTTTAACTGAAGTTCGATAGGCCCAGAGTGCGGAGAAGAGTTGCAAATGCAAAAAAAAATTGTTCACTCCCACCATGCGTTGAAGCATGATTTTCAGGAATTTTTTTATGGCTTCAACTTGTCTATTTTCCTAAGGGTAGTAGGGGGATGAATTTTCATGCAAAAAACCTAACTTGGTGTGCAATTCACCCATCATTTGGTTCTAGAAATGGGATCCATGATCAATTACAATAGCTTTTGGGACACAGAATCGAGCGATAATGTGGTTGAACACAAAAAGTGTTGCAGTTCGACCATCATTAAGGAATGTAGGCATAGCCTCATCCCATTTAGTGAAATAATCGACAACAATGATAATATAATCATGCTCCTCGGCTGAGGTAGGATTACATTGCATAAAATCGATGCCCCATTTTACAAAGGGGTCGATGACGATAATGGGATGAAGTGGAGTTGGGTGGGTACATAATTTCTTCTGAAATATCTGACAGGGTGGGCATTTTTTAGCGGCTACAATGCAATCTTTGAATATGGAAGGCCAAAAATAACTGGCACATAAAACAATTTGGGTTGTAGTCATCCCAGAAAAATGACCACCACAAGCTCCAAGGTGACAGTCATTTAAAACTTGTTCAACCTCTTCGTGGGTTAAGCAACGTCATAATATAGTATGAATTCCATGGTGGTACAAGGTGTCACCAATGATAAGGTACCAGTTAGAATGGTGTCTAATGTGACGTCGTTCGTCACATGAAATACTAGGTTGAAAGCGTTGGGTTTGGAGATAGAGAAGAATATCTCCATACCATCGATCGAACGTACTAATGAGGAATAAGGGTTCATCGGGAAGGGAATCGTTGGGCTCAGTATCCTCATCAGTATGGGGAATATCACAAATTAATTCCGCAAAAACCAACGATTTTTTAGACTTGTATTTGGAAAACTCAAGATCAAATTCTTGGAGAATGATGATCCATTTTGAATATTTTCCCCAAGTACTTGACGAGTCAAGATGTGTTACATGGGGTTCAAGTCTGAAATGACCTTGGTAGTGCATAACATAATACAGTGGTGAATATTTGGATGGAAATAACTGTTGCCAAAGCCAACTTTTCGACATGTGAGTACCGGAGTTCGGGACCTGGTATACTTTTACTCAAATAGTAGATCACATGTTTGGTGTCGTCATCATCCTCTTGTACTAACACCATAGAAATAGTGGAAGTAGAGGCAGCCAAATAAATGATGTAATCGTTCGCATAATTCGGTGGGTGAAAAATTGGTGTGTTTGTTAAATCATGCTTAAGAGCATCAAAGGAGCGTTGAGCAGTTGCATCCCAGATGAAAGGGGCATCTTTCTGCAACAATCTCATGAATCCTTTAATGATTTCGGCGTAATTGAAAATAAAACAGTGAAAAAAGTTTTCCTTCCCTTGCAAAATTTGTAGTTGGGTAAGGTTGTTGGGAGGGGGTATAGCGAGAATGGATTTGAAGTTTAATGGATCCACCCTAATCCCATCTTTGGAGACTACGAATCTGAGGAGTCTCCCTGATTCAACAACAAAAATGCATTTATGGGGGTTCAAACGTATGTTGTAAAACCTACATCAAAAAAATATGGATTGTAGGTGACCAATATGGTCTCGTAGATGAGTCGAGTGAGCTGTTAAGTCATTGAGATAAGGTTCAATGATATGTTTGATGTTGTGGAACGCATATGACATAGCCTGCTAAAAAGTGGCTCCAGCGTTTTTAAGGCCAAAAGGTAATTTCCATTAAGTGAAAGTCCCCCATGGGTAGATGAAAGTTGTTTTATGTTGATTAACCGATAAAATATCGATCTGGTTATATCCAGAAAATCCATCCATAAAAGAGAAGAAGACACTTCCAGTGCAATTATCGATAATTTGGTTTATTATCATCTGCTAATTTGTATTAATTTTTCCCAAAGCGTCTTGCCCTTGTTCTATTTTTCCACTCAGATTTTCAAATTTTTTCACCAGCTCTGTCAATCTCCCATCACCTAAATACTTCACTCAACTAATCATCCAAAATAGTCATGTCCTCCATGACTCAAAAATTTGGCAAATATCCCAAACCTATACATAGCCTTAATGCTTATCTAAATCCTTAGTTCCATCACGTCATTCATTTTTACCCTTATTTTCATATTCCCGTTGAAAATAAAAAATATTCCTTTTATTAAGCACCGATATCCTATCCACAAAGTCATGTGTTAAGCCTCATAAGCCCAAATTCCTTAGAAAGTCGAAAAAGGGTTTATTATTATTATTATTATTATTATTATTTTGTTAGTTTGTCCGTGACTTGTGGGACTAACCTGTGGCTGAGAAACCGCGACTCAAGGGCATCTAAGCCGTCAAAATCACCCGGGGATTGCACCCGGCCTAAACCGCACCAATCCTTAACATGGCTGGATTTTTTGTCCCCGCAGGTTTTGAACCGGTGAATTTAACATCACGGAGTGCCTTAACAACACACTACATCACTGATTGTCCTACACCTCGGGGACAAAAAGAGTTTATTATTATTAATATAAATATTTTGTATTAAAATATTTATATTAATATTTAATCCAATATTTGATTTATGGAATCATGTCAAATCATGGGCACGGATATCAATTTATAATGTCAAAAATTCAAAGGTTGGATGGAGGGCGCACATACATATCGGGGATTGAAGTAACGAGGAGGTTAATTATGTGAAGGTGGACCAGGGAAAATTACCGCAGTTTCTTTCGTGGACACGTGTTTTTACGTGGAGCACATCGGGGGTAAAAGCAATTTGGATTAAACCACTCCATCCCAAGCCCGATGTAATAAATGCACCATTTATCGTATGTTTAATGTGTGGCATTGTCCAGGACTGCATTTCAACAATAATTATGGAATTTCTAATAAACGAAATTCCTCCTCACGGTGAAAAGGTTTTATGGAGGTAAGATTTAAGTTTTAAAAATTAAAGAAATTAATGTCTATTTCCATGCAAAATATTTAAATGGGAAGATGCACGTGAAGGAATACTTGGATAATTCTTTATCCAAATATTTACAGAAGCAAAAGAAAGAAGATAAAAGGTCTTTTGCCAAAGACGGTAAAGTGGAAAAAAAAAACACAGTAAATGTTTTTCCACAGTGAAACGATAAATTGGAAAAACATTACATAGTAAATGTTTTTCACAGGGAAATGGTAACAGTAAATGTTTTTTTACAATGAAATGGTGAATTGGGCAAACAATACATGGTTTTAAAAACCACAGGCATGAATTAAATTATGGAAATTTAATTCTACAGGACATAAAATTATTTGGAATTATTTTTATTTCAAATATATTATTCCCTAATATTTAATGAGAATATGGATAAATGGGATTAAATTTGAAAGAGTATAAGTGACATTTCAGAGAACATAGAAAAGGATGGAGATGGAGCGTCAAAGGAATCTGCAGGGATCCTGAAACGTTTTTTTATAAAAACTGTCATTTGTAATCATTATAGAAGCTGAAACATTTCATTTCAATTATTGTAACTGGTTGCACATTGAAGGAACTCAAATTGTATAAGTATTATAGGTTTTGAGTGTATTAATTATGGGCAGAAGTGCCAGGGCACAATTCTGGTGGTTCTGGACTCTATTGTAATTTTGCTGGGACTGAATTGAATACATATTTAGAAGCATTTTGAACTGTTTATGAAAAGATTCTAATGGCTATGATATGAGTTTTGTCTTCCTTCATTGTTTGTCTTTCTTGTGTTATTTAATTCCATTTACATTTTCGTCTGTTTAAATTGGATAGTAAAAGCTCAGAATTCATCCCTTAATGCTCTCGGCTGAAACAATTTAAACTGTGTGTATTTATTCATAACTAATTCATAATTCATTTTATTAATGCTCTGATGCAGTTACTTGTTTTTCCCCTTTCCTGTTACACTCTTCAAATCTCACTTTACAACTCAAATTCATCGCCTCGCTTAGCCTTTATCCTCTCGAGAGTTCTATTAGCTGATGCATTGTTTTCGTTCACCTTCAAAATTTTGACTCCATAGCCCTGAGTGTTCCTACCCTTCTTTGCCAGCAACTCTATTACAGACTTCCCAAAACAAACCAAATCTAGCCACCAATTTCCAAAGAATATCAAGTGACATGAGAGAGCCCTCTCTGAGTTGAACCGGCTAGTGCTTCAGCTCTAAAGTAGGTTGAAACAATTACCTCTATTGTTTGTCTATTCAACCAGACAAAATTTACAGAGTCTTAACATGGTCGATAAAGGGTATAGGTTAATTTTCCTTGGGACAAGCCTTATTAATATCTTGATAATAAACACAAACATGAATTGTCCCTTGTTTCTTTGTGACCCTAACGATGTTGGAAACCCATTTGGTTAGAGGGACGGGATAAATAAAACCATATTTTAATAATTTTTCGACTTCTGCCTTGATTGTCGTGGTTTTCTTAGGATGACCCCGGCAAAGTTTATGTCTCACAGGTTTAACTCTTGGATAAGTTTTGATTTCATGCACAACAATCAAAGGATTGATCCCTAGAATTTCTTCGTAGCTCCAAGTGAATATGTCGCAAATTATTTAAATAAGGTGGTATAAGTGTCAACTTATTTCGCTGAAAAATTAACACCTAGTTGTATGTTTTCCACAATACCTTCTTTAATGGATACGTCGACAATAATCGTGTGAGAGATATTTCCCAAATTCTCCTCGGAGATGGTATTCTGAGTGATTATTGGAGATTGAGGGGGGTTGACGATATCACTAGAAAATATAGAAGAAATATCTTTCTCGATTTCATCCAAACTGGGAAGAAAGGATGAACGATGGTGGTTGTCATCCCATGGTGCCTCCTTGATACTAAGCATATCCATAATAGATTCATTTGATGGAAAAATCTATAGGATGTAATTGAAAGTAGAGGATAGGGAATCCAACCAGGATGGTAACGAATATGTAGTTGAAGCCAACAAATTTTGGTTGTCCAATGAAGGAGAGGAAGACTGAATGGCGTCGTATTTGGCCTCTACAAGACTAAGTGGCATAGTGTCACCTAGTGTATCAAATTCTAAAGGACTAGGCACAATCCATGGATCAAATGATTCGAAGGATTGATGTTCCATAGTAGAAATCATATTGATTGTTGTGATGTGTTGCGTAGTGGGAGGAAGAGGTGTAGGAAAGGTACCCATGAGCAAAGAGTCTTTCAAGAGAAATACCCCAACACTTTCATAAGTAATTTTTGAATCTCCCGGAAAAAGAATATTGTTGGATGTTTGAGTGCGAGCATTGAGGGTGTAGTAATCTAACTGATCGATGGTCACAATTCTACCTTGATGAGGGAATTGGATGCATCTAAAAACTAATGAAGCGAAAACAGTCATGGCATAAAACTAACTTCTCCCTAGCAACAAGTTATAATCGACGGGAGCATCGACTACTTTAAAATATAGAGAAACAGTTTTTCCTCCCAATTGAACAGCTAAGGATTGTAATAATCCATGAGGAAAAAAAACTCTTCTATCAAATACTCTTAACATGGTGGGAAATTGATTAAGACTAGGTTATTTAAGGCCTTTCCAGAAAGCCAAGGACATAATACATGTGGATTCCCCTTCATCCAAGATCGTGCGATGAATATGTTGATTATGGACAATGACATTGATTTGGAAAGAAATTTGGTGAGAGAGCCGTGATTTAAAATTATCCAGGTTGAATGTGATATTATTGGCTGAATTGGGATCTATAGCTCCGATGTCTTCCAAGAGAGTCCTACGTTGGCTAGGACAATGTTTTAGAACTTCGAGAGTTGACATAGCGCAAGGTGCTTGGGAAAAATCTTCAACAATGTTGTAGTTTTGATCAACACACGAATTAGGATTAAAGGTCGACTTTTGGATTGTGCTCTTGGGTGGATGTAGAATAGAGTCAAAACTTGGTTTCTCAATTTGGAGTGGTCCAGATGGACAAGTAACTATAGTCGGCAGTGGATTCGGTGTAGTGTCAGTAATTACTTTTCCCTTATCAAGTTTACCTGGTGGTGTGTCATATGTCATAGTATGAGTGGTCAAATCTGTCACATTAAACATGTAAATGTATGCACTCGATGAAGCTTCCTCGTTAGGAGGATGATTTGGGTTAACTCATGTTGGAGGTGCAGGATTTTGTGCAACTAGTGACTGTTGTTGTGGAAAAGGATGTGTCATTACAACGGTTTGAGAATTTCCTTTTAAAAGTTTAGAAATTTCGTCTCGATGGGGGCAGTGTCGTGTGTATTTATCGTCACCACAAATGAGACATGAAAATTTCATTTTTCACTACGGTTGCTTCTTAGTAGCAGGTGGTTGTGCTTGAGTTTTTGGATTTTCGGTTTGATTATTATTTTTCTTAGGTTTATTCTTAGTTGTCTCCCCGCCCCCCCCCTCCCCCATTATTGTGGAGAAGCATATTGAACTACATTCACTTCAGATACTTGATTCGGGGTGGAGATTGATGAGAGTGAAGTCGACCTGGTAGCGGGGGCAGTTATTGAACGATTGGGTGTGCCGGTTGACTGTGAACTGGAGTGGGTTTTGACAAAACTGATAACTCCATATGAATGGGCAGTGGAGGATGGTTATGATGGGTCGATTGATGTACGGGGAGTGTTTGGAATCAATTCATACAAAGTTTTGGATTGGCAATATACCCAGTCAAGATACTGGGCATGAGGAATGGATTCTTCTTCTGTAACGACACCATCCATGGCTATGTCACGCACAATAGGAGGTAAAAGAGATTTGGTGAACGATTCAACCAACAATTGGTTGAGAATGGTTTCTTTGATCAATCATCATCATCGTCTCCATTCATGAATATGATCAGAAATATGTATGGAGTTGGTCTGACGAAGGGAGGTCAAAAGTTCTGTGTCGGTCTCATAGCGAATAGGTAATTGGAAGTGAGTGAGAAAATCCATGGCAAGTGAATTAAAATATTGAAAAGTTATGTGTTGTAACTCAATGTACCATTTAGTCGTTGAACCCATAAGTGTACGTTGGAAAAGACGTAACCAGATAGAATCATCCATTAGTGAATTTGATTAACACCATAGATGAAAGGTCATAACGTGGTTATTAGGGTCTTCACCAAGTTTACTGTCAAATTTTGGAATATTGGAAGGCAATTTGACAGGAATGACTGGCCAAAAAGGGGAGTGTAATATGTGATCATTTGTTAATCTCGACAGATCCTGTAGATATAGAGTGGCTAAGAATGGTAATTGTCGATTAGCTTGAGGATGATACAGGTGTGGAATAGGAACACCAGTAGGACTGTAAATGGGTTGGGGTTGATAGTTGTAGCCAACAAGTCCTCCCATATGTTGTTGATGTTGACCAACAAAAGTAGGATTCATTTGTTGAGGAATTTTCATAAAAGGAGAAGGGAAACCCATTTGTCCCTGGGGAGGATAAACAGTGTAACCCAGGGGAGGATAGTTTGCTTAACTATTTTGAGGTGGATAACTAGTTTTCCCTTGAGGAGGGTAACTAGGTTGACCTCGAGGAGGGTAAGGGATTTTCCTTTGGAGAGGAAAAGATTGTTGGCCTTGAGGACCCCAAGTGGGATTCAGAACCCATGGGAAGGGTTGTCCAGAATATAATATAGAAGGATTGGGATTTAGGATTCCTCCTTGCATGTTGGGGTTTGATGGTCCTCCCTGATGTGGTTGGTGAAACAAACCTCCTTGGGGTGGTCCTCAGGATTGTGGGGGGTTTCTGGTGAAGGAAGATTGAAACTTTCCCCCTGTCATCGATTGGGTAGCAACTAAGATTTGACCAGTGAATGGGGGTTTCCCCCTAGTTAGAATTGGGGGTTTCCCGGTAGGGATTTGTCCACTAAACAGGGGTTTCCCCCCGGTAGGGATTTGTCCACTAAACAGGGGTTTCCCCCCAGTAGGGATTTGTCCCACAGTTGGTTTTTTTTGTGTGGCAAGGTTTTTCATCCTCTAATGTGAAGGTGTCCCGAAAGGGTTTTGTAGAGTATATGAAGTTGTGGCTTGAAGAGGAACGGTATATGTAACCATCATGGTACTTTTCAAATGAAAAGGTAACACGGCTCTTGTTTCACTTTGAACTTGTCCTGAAGTGATAGAAATATTGATTATTTGTTCGACAGGACAGTCAATAGGCTAACCTGATGATCTTGCCTCTCCACTGGTGGAGGTAGATGTATATGGAGGGTCAAAGGGTGGTCAGATAAAATTGAATTTTTCATAAAGGTCTTGTCCCGATGGGGTTCTCCATATAAAACTAATAGGAGTTTGTTGTAGATCCATCATTTCAATAGAACGGATAGGGGTAGTGTATTCTTCGTTAAAAGTTGGTTGTATTGGTTCCATATCTAGTTGATTATGTGGCCTTGATGGCAGGCTAGGGTGATCCTCTACTACAATGTTACATGAGGAGTCTAGTTGGACAAGGAGTGGATCGAGAGGAATTGTCAAAGTCGAGTTTACAGGAAAGGTGGAATCTTCCTTAACCATAACTAAAGCTCTCTCAGGATTTGCTAGCAAAGGAGTAGCAACACTCCCAACGTCTGAATGGTTCTCGACCTCTTCACAGTAAGTGTCTTCAGGTGAGTTAGGAGGTAGGGGTTTGTAGCCTTATGCAATAAACCCTTGCATCCTACGTGATCTACGAAGACCTTTATCGGCCACAATACCAAATTTTAAGGACAACTAAAGTAAACAAACTGTTGGTCCCCGGTTTTGACCATGCTCTTTGCCTATATTATATATCACAGACCTCCATCTATATGCCAGTACCACCCTTTTGGCCTCATTTTGACATAATTAACATCTCCCTACCATTCAAAGGGGTCATCTAAGGTATCTTTGCATTTCAAACTATTTTTATGCACTTTAATGCTTTAAATTGATTATGGAACTAATACCGTTTGGGTTAGATACCACTGCTATTCTTGGAATAGGATGCCGGTACCAGGTACCAACTCGCACCCGTGGAGGTACCAATGGAGCCGTTCGAGATCTGTGCATTATGGTGTGCGTTATGGTTCGAATGAGAGAGAGAAAGATTCACAGGCCAGCTGGAGTCATCACCACATAGTACTCGAGAGCATAATGATAAACCTGGATCGATTATTCTTCACCATTCACACATCGTGACACTACGTGTCACGAAGATGTGAAATACGTTTTAACTTGATTCCACGACTATTCTCGGATCAGGGATCCGTTTGTTTCTATGCATCTTTGTTTTCGACTGTTATGAACA
>JZKD02S2270060.1:146330-166218 GCA_000966675.3 Picea glauca | reverse complement strand
AAACGGTTCATTTTGCAATAAGGAAAGATCTGACAGATGACGTGGCTTCTTATTCTAACATTTTTTAGGGGTTGTGTCAAGTGTTTTCATGGTGTCGTTCGTGATGTGACACTTACGGAAAGAGAATGCGACACTTATGAAACTTGTGACAAAAGTACGACACTTACGACAATGAGAATGTGACATTATCGAAGTGAGGAATTTTGATGTGTAACACTTAGAACCAAATTTCTCAATTCCTGAGAATTGGGAACATAAACTCTATTCTGAAATAAGAGGATTTCATCCTCTTCTAGCTTATAATCCTTATATTTTTGTTGTATATCATTCTGTTATAGGCTCTCTCAACTTTCACATAATGTTGATATGTCATTACAACCTCTCTATCTTTTAAATATGTCATGTACATGCTAATGGTTGTAGCATGCATTTTATGCACCCTTATGTTGAGTGCATCAACCACCTTGTTCTTTTTTTCCTTTATGTGCTTGATATCAAAGTTATATTTACTAAGAAATTCCAACCATCTAGTTTGTCTAACATTTAGTGTTGGCTATTCAAACAGATATTTCAAATGGTTTGTCCATAATTCAATTTTTTTCCTATGAGGTAATTCCTCCACATTCTTAAGGAATGTACTATGGTTGTCAACTCTAAGTCATGTGTGGCATAATTTATTTCATGTTCCTTCAATTTTTTGGACTCATAAAAAATTACATGTCCATTTTTCATAAGGACTCCATCGAGCCCTTCCTTGCATACATTTGTGCACACAACAAAATCCTCATCCGGATCTGCAACTTTTAAAATAGATGCATTGGTTTACAAATCATTTAAGCACTAAAAATTTTATTCACACTTGGCACTCTACTCAAACTTTACTCCTTTCTTTTGCAAAGATGTTATTGGGTGTGAAATTTTGGAGAATCCCACAATGAATCTCCTATAATAACCAGCTAGACCCATAAATGATCTAACCTCTAAAATATTTATTGGTTCTGTCCAACTCTTGATTGCTTCAATATTTTTTGGATCCACTGTTATTCCCTCTTTTGAAACAATGTGACCCAAATAATGGATCTTCTTTTGATAAAAAAGTGCACTTACTCAATTTGGCATACAATTGGTTTTCTCTCAATACTTGTATCACCATCCTCAAATGTCACTCATGCTCTTGTTGTGTCTTGGAATAGATAAGAATATCATCCAAGAATACAATTACAAACTTATCTAAGAAATCTATGAACACCCCATTCATCAAACACATAAATTTAGTTGGTGCATTTTTCAAACCAAAATGCACCACCACAAGTTCATAATGTCCATACCTTGTCCTAAAGGTTGTTTTTCTAGTGTCATCTTCTTTGATTCTCACTTGATGATAGCCTGACCTCAAGTCAATCTTGGAGAATATCTTTGCTCCTTTTAGATGATAAAAAATCCATCAATCCTTAACAAAGGGTATTTATTATTTATTGTAACCTTGTTCAATTGTCTGAAGTCAATACATAACCTCAACATTCCATCTTTCTTCTTGAAAAAAAGAATTGGGGCACCCTAAGGAGAGACACTTGAGCATATGTGCCCTTTCTTTGACAACTGAACTCTTTTAGCTATGGTGTGATCATTATGTATGGAGTCTTAGATATTGGGGTAACTCCAGGCATTAAGTCAATTGAGAAATCTATGTCCCTCTTTGGTGGCAATCCCGGTAACTCCTCAAACACATATTTATACTCTTTCAAGACTGGATAATCTTCAAGACTCTGTTCCTTATCCTTGATTGGTTCTTCCATATGGGATGCATATATCCGACACCCTTTTTTAAAACTTCTTTTATAAAAATCTACAACAACACGATAATTTTCTAGTCAATCCATACCAATCAAGCAGTCATAAGACCCAAGCGGTATGATGTTCAAATCTACCTTAGTGTTAGTTCCATTCAAATTTATAGGGCATTCTTTAACAAGCTCATTAATTCTTCTCTTGGTTTCAGTAGCTAGTGGAACTAACCAAGACTTTCCATGCTTACTTTTCTTCAATTTAACTATTTCGATTAGTTTTGGATCTATATAGCTATGATTAATTCCAGAATCAATTAAAATAGCTATGGGTTGATTATCTAACTTACCTTCCACTTCAATCATGTGGGATTTATAGTCTTCTTGTCTATTGTCCAAGGCTGCATAGATCCTTGGCATGGTTTTTCCCATGTCCTCTATTGTCTCCTCCTTCTTGATGTTATGCAAAATCTCCCTCTTATCTCCTCAATGAGGAAAATATTTATACATATGATCTCCTTCACATCCCCAAAACTTTATGGGATGTTGTCTTGGTCTCTTTTCCAAGGAATCCGTCATTTTATGATCACCTTGAGATGGTTTCCCTTGTTGATATGATTGAGATCTATTTTTGATTAAAGGTGGCTTGAATCCTTTATTCCTTTGATCCATGTTTCATTTCTTATTTCCATCCAAGGTCCTTTGGAAAACTGGATTTCCTCTATTCTTCTTATACAAATACTTTTCCTTTCTTATGGTTTCTTCTAAATTCCTAGGTTCATCAAACTAAATTGTGTCCTTGTAAAAAGATGGCAGTCCACTCGGGAACCTATGAATTTTGACCTTATCATCTTTGATGAAGCTCACATACATGAGAAGTTCCAATAACTTTCTCACATATTCATCCATGGTCATGTTCCCAAGCTTGAGTTCAAATAACTCTTTCATCTTCTTGCCATAATATTGCTCTGATAAGTATTGTTGCTGAAAATATTTCTTGAACTGCTTCCAAGACATCATTTTCTCATCAATGTGCTTAAATTGCTTCAGTCGGTCCCACCGCATAGATGTCTTCCCTTGAAGATGGTAGGCTGCAATTGTGGCTTCTACATTTCATGAGTATTTATGAAATTGTAAATATTTCATCATTCCAAGCAACCATGCTTCTGCATCTTCACCTTTCTTGCTTTCTCCATCAAATGATAGTGGTTTGATTTTCCTCAATTGTACTTACAATCTATCTGACCCATGTCTCATTCTCTTATGCTTGACAAGAGATATACTTGGGTTTCTTGTCGACCTTGAACGTGCATATGTTTATTTTGTCGAGTTGCCTGGGGAATGATGGTGTTTATTTATGCTAATACTCATTGATTGTCTAGATCCTCCATGATCATCCCTCCTATCATGAGACCTAGATACCTCCACTTGTTTAGTGCTATCTTCTTTCCTTGTGCCTGAATCTTTGTTAACTTGTTTCTGTAGCATATTTAGGATTTGAAGTATCTCTTCTTGAGCCTTCATTATCCTCTCATTATTGGCCCTATATATCTACACTTATTTTTGCAAGCTTCTCATAGTTATAGGCCCCTGCCCATCTCTTCTTCCATTAGACTCAGTTTCAACATTACACATGTTGACATGTAGACCTCTAACTTATTCTTCATGGATGTAAGACCCTTGATCAACCTCCATATCTCTAGTTCTAATGTAGGTACTAAAGTCTATTTTTTTGTATTTCTAATTCTGCAAGAATGTGCATGCAATAATCGTTGTTAGAATTAATCATATTTCAAGGTATTTATTAATTAGATTACAGGTCATTATTCATTTAAAATTATGAATGCATTATTCTAGAATCTGATTATTTAAATTCATTCCTCTTCGAAACATCTTTCTCACGGTTGTACTCATGCCCCATTTTTGAGTTCTGAGTGATGAGTTACAACATCCACATGCTGCAATTTCCACTCAATTGTTGCTACAACAATCGATTCTATCCCTTTCTGAGAAAAACATAACGCCCAATTCAAAATTTTGGGTTAGTAGATGTTTTCTTCTCCTCAAGACATTTCCAACGACTATTGGTTTTCTCAAATCTGAGCTTTGAACTGAAAGTTATGGCCCAGAGAAGTTTTGACTCTTTTACCCAATTTATCCATATATGTTTCAGGTGTCATCCTTCACTCCCAACACATTTTTAGGTACTCATAATCTGATTCTGACTCCACCAGTAAATTATATGGGTCATAATATTTCCATCGACTACTCTTGTCCCCCAAACAAACTTCTGAGCATGGAGTTATGCCTTCCAGAAGTAAATCTGGTGCCAAAAGTTTACCCTCATTGTTTTGGCTATAACTTTCTCATACAATCCCCGTTTTGTGAACTGTTTAGCTCATTTGATAGCTCTCTCTGTGTTCTTTTATTTGAGCTATAAAGACATAGTGTACATTATTACATTCTATTTTGATGGGCTTTGATCGGCTAAAAACGTCGTTTAGGCCCTCAAAAATACCTCGCAAGTTAATGACCTTCAAAAACCACAAAAATTCACATAAACTTGATTGTTTTATTGTGTTGACAGCCCCTTAAATATTAACAGTTGATCTCAAATCAATAGAAATAGGAATTGTTCATCTAAATCTATCGACCATCAACAATTGGCATCCTCCTTTGGGCATGCAAAATGTTTTTCTCAAACTGTCGATCCAACCGTCGATCGTTGGTCCATTTCCCTAACACCCAATTTGTACACATCGCTAAATCAACCAATTCGACCATCGGTCATCGAAGATATTCATTGGCGAATGGAAATTCTAAATTATTTGGTCGATGCCCGACCATAGACCCATCGGCGATCCCTGTCGACCGTCGAAAACACTTCCCCAAATCGATCGACCTGACCATCGGTCATCGACCACTTATGTTGGTTGACGTGGCATGTCACATGGATGTTGATATCGCATGACACATGGATGATGAAATCATCATCCTCTTTCCTCCATCGACCGTCAGCCAATTCTCTTGGACGAACTGAACTCCTCGCCGAGTTGGCCGACGCCCGACCATCAGCATGTCGGTCATCGACGACTTTTGTCGCTTCTTTCGAAAACACTTCGCCAAATCACTTGATTCCCAACCATTGGCCTATCAGCTATTGGCGGTTGAACATGCTTCGCAAAATTCGACCGACACCGACCGTCAGACATCGGCCAGTTTTTTTGGAAAACCTCGAATTTTTTGTCAAAATATGTCGATCCCCTACCATCAGTCGTCAGTGATCGGAGATTCCTTCTGGAAAAACCCACTCTTCACCCAACTCATCGATTCGACCATCAACCATCAGTGAGTTCTACCAGAAAACTTAAAACTCCCCGCAAATCTCGTCGATTTGACCATCGACCATCGGTGAGTTCAGTTGGAGAACTTCAACATTTAGTAGATTTTGAGCATAATCTAGGTGAATATGGACCATCGATATCCTTTAACTTATAACCACCAAAGTGAATTTCAGTCGTCAATCTGGAAACCTTGCTAAACTTCAAAATCCTTAGAAATTTTTAAATTTATTAAAATGAATCTGGGTCGTCCATCGCAAGATCAAAAGCGATCTTGGTCATCGATTCTTTAAACTATCCTAGCTCCATCGGCCTCCATTAAACATGAAATTCGACCTTGCAGAATGAATTTAACTTTGCAATTTGGTCGTTAGACACCATGAAAATGTCTCAGACAATTCTGGGAAACTAATATCGATTTCTCCCACGAAATTCGAGATTTTCACTATGGTTTTCCACTGTTTTTCCCAATTCACTCAGACCAAAGTTTGTAAAAACGATTTATCCAAATTCGCACTAGTTCTTGGCCCATACAGGTCCAGTGTTGAACCAGTAGCTATGATACCACATTGTAATATACCTAGCCCCCAGCTAGGTCGCGTCACTACTAAAATGACCCAATAAAATTTCTGATACAAATATAAAATGAGGAAATTAGCATACAACATGAAATACAAATTCATTTGGTTGTCCATATTCTATAAAAACATAAATACAATTACTATTACTGTGCACAACAACAATTAAATACATACAACAACATTCAACCATAAAATAGAGACATGAATGCATCTTTATGCTCACAATAAGCAACAATAACCAAACAAAACTCAAAGTAAATTGCACAACAGTTATATCAACATTATACATGAGTAAACACAACAAATAGAACACTTACCTTTTCAAATGTGCAACCCACTGCAGAGGATAGACGTTCCTCCCAACCATAGCCTTGTTGTTCTAGTTCTCGACAATAAGACACCCCCAAGCTGGGGCTATGAATCCACAAAAGACGGAGATGCCTAAGGCTGGATATTGTCCCCCTTTCAACAGTTAAACTCTCAGCGAATTCCAATCCACCAAAAAACTTCCCCTCAACCTACAACACCCAAGGGATGGAATACCCCTTCACTTCTCATAGTTCCTCAGGCCTTTCCACTCCCCTCTAGGGCTTCCAACACAGGTTGGATAGGAATTCTACTTGTTGGGACTTTAGGAATTCTACAGATGAAACACAAATTCACCCAACAACCAAAATGCATGCTCATTGGACGAATTTCGAATAGCTCATCGTTCCCATGTAGACAAAATCTTTCTCCACAAGATTACAGCTTCAAATAACATCCAAACATGTCCACAACAACTGCCTGCAAGCTCCCACACTCATAACTCCATTGTTGGTCAGAAAACTCCATGCAAAAACAGTTCTCTATGCAAAAACGTGAATGTGTAAAAACGGATCTCCCACCCACACAAATTTCCTCTCTTTATCTTGCTTGTTTGACTAGCACTCTTCCCCAAGCTGATTATACTCAACCCCCATGCTCTCAATAACTATGGGAATTGACTCTCACACCAACATTCTTACATGAATTCAATGATTGGGCTCTAGAACACTCAACAACTAATGGAAGGTTCATGGCAAGGATAATTTAGAGAAAAAATAGAAAATGGGTTTTGGTTTAATAGATATGGGTAACTCTCCCCCTTGGACCCCTACCCTCTCTTATGGATACTTATCCCCCAATCTCCATCAGTTTCAATCTGCAACTGACGATACATTTTATTCATTATCTTTCAATTTACATCATTTACATGTTGGATCTCGGCCATACATCACATTTACAATATACATTGCTTGGCTCTCGGCCATACGTTATTTTTACAATACATATCTATAACATTCTCATCCACCCACAGACCGGGCCATGCTACATGAGGGAACACTTTCGTTCTCTCACTACGAAAATTACTGTAACATACCCACTATTCAACTGAGCTATGCCACATAAAATTTTCTCGTCTAACTGCATGCATTTAAATATATACACACACACACACACACACACACACATAGAACTCTTGCTGAAGCTTTATAAATAAAACGTAACAGACAATACATTCTGCAGACATCCGATTTCATACTCAAATAACAGTAACCACAGACATGCAACATATACGAGAAATACCCATAAACATACAGACAGTTATAATCATGCATAGGAAATAACCCATAAAATAAGCACTTAAATAACAATGCAGTATGTAAATTTATCACACAATTGGTACTTATCTTGGCAAGAATGTCACCAACTGCGTGCAGACCGTCCACGAACCTCCCAGCCTTAGACTACATTGTTCATCACTCTCAACAGTGAGTCACCCCCGAGATGGGACTAAACTCCACCCAGGTAAAGGAATTCCTAACCAGGCTAAAGGCTCATAGACAACAGGAAAGACTTTGTCACAACGCTCACTCAACTAACAACCTACAATCTCTCATTCCCCACATGCCTGTCCCACCCAAGGAAGTGTTCCACTTCTCTGCTCGACAGTCCTTCGGCTACCCCACTTCCCTTCCAGGGCTTCAGCAACAAACCGGATAGGAAGTCTCCGAGCATCGTAGCTGCAGTTTAGCACCTTCAGGAATTTAATCCTCAATAATTCTCTCACTCAGAGAATTTCTCACGGGCCTGACAACCCGCTTCTTCAATTCCGCTCCCAAGCTAACAGCTACCCAACAAATATGGCTATGGATACAGATTCTAGTATAGTGAAATGAATGTCTGAAACTAACTGACTATGTGAGTGAAATGGTCATCGAGTCGTGGATAAATGATCAAAGGAATCATGGGAGAGATGGTCGTCTGAATGATGGGAGAGTGTGAAAATGAACTAAGTCTGAACAATATGTATGCATGTCCCCAACTTGACACTTGTCATGTTGGAAGCTACTTTGGTCCACTTGTCCCCAACTTTAGAACTTAGGATAAAATAATTATCCATACTTTATGTTTGAAGAAATATTAATATAATATTCATTTTTTGCTTAATCTCTCTAGCTTATCCCTTTTCCTTAACTTTTGTCCCTCCCTTTCCTTAACTGGTAAATTTTAGTCCCCCATCTCTTTTATCGTGGTCGGTCTACGCGCAACGATGTATTTTATATTAATCATGAAACATATACAAAATAGGCACAATGGCCTTTAACATCTAGGCGCTCTGGCCTAATTCCAAAACATAAGCATCCCAACTTATAATAACTAGCTCACCAGCCTATAACACATGTCATGAACACAAAGGCTCACTGACCTCTATATTGTGCGCACTTTAGTTACTGCACGCGGTGTCCAGGAATGTGCGCACTACATCATTTTACTGTGCAATACCTGCATGCACTATGGCATGAAAGGTGCATTACAAAATGATGTCAAAATAGCTCATAAGCTTAAGCATACTTGCATTACATTTATAATTGGGTTCAGCCGAGGGATATTACAATCCCCTCCCCTTATTTATGCATTGTCCTCAATGCATCATGTACCCATATACAACAAAATTTTCAAACATTCTCAAAAAGATGCATATATTCTGCCTGCATTGCATCCTCATGCTCCCAAGTAGCGTCCTCAGGACCGTACCAGGTCCATTGGACCTTTACAAGCCCTATGGCTCGATTCCGGAGCTGTTTGATTTTTCGATCCAGAATGCACACCGGATGCACTTGGAAAGCGCCTTCTTGCTCCACCTGAATCACATTCCAATCAATAACATGATTAGCATCAGGTATATATTTATTTAGCAATGATACATGGAATACATTATGAACAGACATAGATGCAGGCAATGCAATCATATAAGTAACTAGATGAATCCTCTCTAGGATTTCAAATGGCCCACAAAATCTGGCTTCCAACTTGGCGCAGCTTCCCAACTTCAGGGAACTCCTATTAGCTTTCACTTTCAGGAAAACATGATCATCCACTTTGAACTCTCTGTGGGTTCTATTCTTATCAGCATAAATTTTTTGCCTGTCTTGGGCAGCTTTCAAATTTTTCTTAATTTTTAACATTTGATCCTCCATCTCCTTGAGAAACTCTAGCCCAACTATTGTCCTATCAGTTGGATTATCCTAGCTCACTGGAGTATTTCACTTTCTGTCGTAAAGTGCTTCAAATGGGCTCATCTTCAATGATGCCTGATACCCATTGTTGTAAGCGAATTCTACCAAGTGCAGGTAGTCTTCCCATTTCGATGGTTTGTCAATCACATACATTCTCAGTATGTCTTCTATCACTCAGTTCACCCTCTCTGTCTGTCCATCAGACTTAGGATGATAAGTTGTACTAAAGTTCAAATTCATTCTGAATCCTTTGAACAATCCTTTCCAAAAATTCGAGGTGAACTTCGGATCTCCGTCAGATACAATTGTTTTAGGAATTCCGTGCAATCGTGCCACTTCCTTCATGAAAATATCAGCAACATATGTTGCCTTGTGAGTTTTCAATGGAATAAAATGGGCAGCTTTTGTAAGCTTGTCCACCACCACCATGATTGAATCATGTAGCTTGCCTGTTCTGGGAAATCCCGTATAAAATCCATCGTCACCACTTCCCACTTCCATTCAGGAATGGGCAAAGGTTGTAGCAACCCTGCTGGGTGTCTATGCTCAGCTTTAACTTTATGGCATTCCATACATCTAGCGATGTATTCAGCGATTTCTCTCTTCATACCTGGCCAAAAGTATTGGCTCTTGACTGGTGCCATGGTTTTCTAATATCCAGGGTGCCCTGCATAAGGGACATTATGCATCTCATGCAAAATCATACGTTTCAAATCCTGGACATTTGGAACAAAAATTGTGTTCTTGTGCAGCAGTATTCCATCTAATCCCAAATTGTAAATATCCATCTTCTGTGGCATCTTACCTTGTTGTAGCTTTGCTACCAATTCTCTGTATTGCAGGTCTGCATTTGCAGCCTCCAAAATTTTTCTTTTAATAACAGTCTAATACATGCTAATGGTTGTAACATGTAGTTCATGCACCCTCCTGCTAAGTGCATCGGCTACTTTATTCTCTTTCCCCTTGATATGCTTTATATCAAAGTCATACTCGCTTAGAAATTATAACCATCTGCTTTGCCTAGCATTTAGATTTGGCTGATCAAATAAATATTTCAGACCATTGTGGTATGTTCTTAGCTCGAACCTCTTCCCCATGAGGTAGTGTCTCCATTTCCTCAAGGCATGCATTATGGCTACCAACTCTAAATCATGAGTGGCATAGTTTCTTTCATGCTCTTTCAACTTCCTTGATTCATAACATATAACAAATCCATTTTGACTGAAGACTCCACCAAGTCCCTTTTTACATGCATCTGTGCATACAATGAAGTCTTCACTTGGGTCTGCAATCCTTAGTATTGGAGCACTTGTCAATAATTGTTTCAAGTGTTGGAAACTCTTTTCACAATTCAATGTCCATTGAAACTTCACACCCTTTCTTTCCAAGGAAGTGATTGGGTATGCTATCTTTGAGAATCCCTCAATGAATCTCCTGTAGTAGCCTACAAGACCCGTGAATGATCTCATCTCTGTCACATTATTTGGTGTTGACCACTATCTAATGGCTTCTATCTTCTCAGGATCCACTATTATCCCATCCTTTGAAATGATATGCCCCAAATAGTGAATTTGTTTCTGATAAAATGAACACTTGCTCAGTTTGGCAGACAATTGATGCTCCCTTAATACTTGCAACACCATCCTCAAATGATGTTCATGCTCTTCATTTGACTTACAATATATAATAATTTCATCCAAAAAGATAATGACAAACTTGTCTAAATATTCTCGGAAAACATCGTTCATTAAGCACATGAAAATAGATGGTGCATTTGACAACCCAAATGGCACCACTATGAACTCATAATGACCATACATTGTCCTGAAGGCAGTCTTGCTAATATCTTCCTCTTTAATCCTTACCTGATGGTATCCTGATCTGAGATCTATCTTTGAAAATATCCTTGCATCATTCAATTGATCAAAGAGATCATTAATCCTTGGAAGAGGATACTTGTTCTTAACAGTCACTTTATTCAACTGTCTGAAGTCAATGCACAATATTAATGTTCCATATTTTTTTTTCACAAACAAGACTGGGGCACCCCAAGGTGGCACACTTGGGCGTATATACCCCTTCTTCAGAAGTTCTTCAATCTGCATTTGCAACTCCTTCAATTCTGGTGTACTCATTTTGTAAGGTGTCTTTGACACTGGAGCTGCTCCAGGCATTAGATTTATCAATGTCTCTCTTTGGGGGTAGTCCTGGTACCTCCTTGAATAGATCTTCAAATTCTTTTAGGACTATATAATCTTCCAAATTTGGCACCTTATCTTTAGGTGTCTCTTCCATATGAGAGGCAAATATTTGACACCCCTTTCTGTAACGTTTCTTCAGTTGCAATGCTGAAATTTCTCTAATGGTTATTATTGCCCTGGGAATTCCTTGCACTTTCCTTTGGTTCACTTCCTCATCCAAGCAAGTAAATGCTTTGTTATGACAGTCTAAGAGAGCATGATGTTGGTCCAACCAATCCATCCCAATTAGACAGTCATAGGAACCTAAAGGAAAAATGTTCAAATCTGCCTTGGCGTTCAGTCCATTCATGTCGATGAGGCATGACTTAACCATTTCATTAACTTTTCTTTTGGCTCATGTAGCCAGCTGCACCAACCAAGATTTCTCATGCTTTCTTCTTGGAAATTGCAACCTTTCCACCATCTTAGGATCTATATAACTATGACTAGCTCCTGAATCAATTAAAATATAAATGGTTTGGTTGTTGATCATACCTTCCACTTCAATCATATGTGACTGATACTCTGCTTGCTTGTTGTCCAGGGTTGCATAGATCCTTGGCACATTTCTGCCCATGTCCTATACTGTTTCAGCTTGTTGTACATTGTGAACATTCCTTCCTTTCTCACCACTGTGAGGACAATATCTGAACATATGATCTCATTTACAACCCCAACATTGAATGGGTGGTTGCTTTGGCCTTTGACTCCCTGTTTCAATCGCTCTGGGCTCTCTAGGAGTTTGTTGTCCCTGTGGATTATTTCTGAAGAAGGGTGGTTTAGATCCCTTCTTTCTCTTATCCATCTTAAATTTCTTTTTGTCTTCCCAAGCCTTTTGGAAAGTTGACCTTTCTTTTTTATGATCATATAGGCATTTAGCACGCCTTATGGTCTCTTCCAATGTCTTGGGATCATCATACTGTATTTTTTCACTGATAGATGATGGCAATCCACTCAAATACCTTTGAATTTTGACAGTATCATCCTTGATGAAAGAGACATACTTCAACAGTTCTAAAAACCTTCTCTCATATTCATCTATGGTCATACTTCCAAGATTGAGTTCAAAGGACTCTTTCATTTTCTTGTCATAATATCTCATACACAAATATTTCTTCTCAAAATACTTCTTGAATTCCCTCCAAGTAACACTTTTCTCTTTAATGTGTTTCACCTACACAAGTTGATCCCACCACATGGATGCCTTTCCCTTGAGTTGATAGATGGAAATTATACTCTCTGCTTGAGAAGAATAATTATGCAATTGAAAATACTTTCTCATGCCCAGCAACCATGTTTTTGCATCTTCATCCTTCTTGTGCTCACCATCAAATGTAGGAGGTTTGATTTTGTTCATTTCTCCTCGTAGATCATCCACCCCGGACCTCTTATGCCTTCTGACAGGGGATGGACTTGAGTTGTTGCCTGCTCTCTTATTGGAATGCCTCGGGGAGTGATGGTGATGTCTACTAACACTTCTTGATTTTATTTTCTCATCATGAGACTTGTGACTCCCCGATTTACTCGAGCCACTCTCTTTATTCAATTTCTTTTCTATTATGTTCAAGCCCTCCAATAACTTCATGTTGAAGTCATCACTCCTTGGCTTTCATAAGCCTTTCATTGTCCTCTTTATGGCTTTGGACATCCTTCTGCAAATTTTTAATGGTCTCTACCATATTCATGTTTTCATTCCTTTCATCTCCATGTCCATTAGAGTTTGTTCCTTCAAGGCCCAAATGGACCTCCATCCTTCTGCTCTCATCTTGATGACTGTAATTCCCCTATGCCTCTTCCATTCCTATGGACTCTGCACTAATATGATCAGATCTAGTTGTTGTTAATTATGCAAAATGTGTCGCCATCAAAACTTATCAAGTTAACTAATTCAACAATTCATGAAAAAATATAAACCATTTTGGTTCAATATATACATCAAAATTATCTCTTCTGATTTCCTAGTGTTATCACCATGACAATTTTTAGATAAGACCCAAGTCTTGAGATACATCAGGGTGAAAGGCGGTTTGTCAAAACCACTTCTGCCAAAGTCCTGATGTCATGTGTTTCAATATGTCAAACCACCACTCGTGGAACGGGCGATGACTAGTCAGATCACCCTGTTTCACTCGTTCGGTACTTCATAGCGGTATGATGTCAGGTGATCGCCGCCATGAAACGAAATCAAACACTAATCATTTGAAATGGATTAGCCGCGCATGGAAAGCCAACGTACTTGTACGTAAGTCTGTCTGTGATTCATGATTGGGACTCTATAACTACCAATTCTCAAATATGGAGGTATCATCTTATCTGTAAATGGAGTAATCTCCAAATTTTCTCTACCTTTTGATCTCTGTAAAAGCATTTCGGTGTCCGCAAAATTGAGGTACATGGATAAAGCTATATCCAGTAAGACTGATTATTCAGGCAACATGGTAGATTTTCCTACGAGTAAGAAGGAAAAGGTAATTGTGCATATCTTAGTGACTAAATTTCATACAGAACCTGTTGCAGACTCAAAATTGGAAGTCAGGCTAAATCCCATTATGAAGGATCTAGTCATCAATAGGTGAACTGTTAAGAAGAAACGGAGCAAGCGATAGAAGAAAGAAACCATAGTTGAAACGGCTGAAAGTGTTGGAGAGAATCAACCAGTCTGGTTAGATACTTTAAAGGAGGAGATCGCTAAGCTGAAATGAATCCTCGAATAGAGTTATGTATCTTTCAACAATTTTTGGACGAATGGTAGCAGAGGTACGGGACCCCAGGGATGATAGACCTGTTCTTAAACGGTCCTTTTAAAATACGATAACTGTTATTTTAAATCATTCCCTTTTTGTAACTTATTTATATTTTTAGAAATATGTGGAAGTCCACGTGTTTTCGACTTCTACAAATAATTCTTCTATGAATACATATTATCTCTAGGAAGAGAAAAGGGAAAAAGGAAATCTGCCCTCTGTGCAAGAGGACTTTTTTGTAATTTTGGGATTAAAATGAATATACAAATGCAGAAGCGGATTTTGGACTGTTTATGACAAGAATCTAATCTGGTGGTGATATGAGTCTTATTTTCTTTCATAGTATGTGCTTCTTGTAAACTTATATTTCACTTCCATCTGTCTGAATCAGAGGAATATAAAACCCAAAATTCATCTCTGAGATGCTCTCGGCTTAGCAATTTAGACTATATTTATTTCTTTTCAAACAAACTCTGAATTCATTTTAAATAATACTCTGATGTGGTTGTGTGTTTCTTTTTCCTCTAATACCATGCAAATTTTCTATTTAATTCAGACTCATCGCCTTCCAAACGACTTCGCGCGCACAAAAAATTCAACTTGTACACCCATATTTATCGTGCACAGCAACACCACTAGGTAAATCGTACTTCCGCGCACCTATATCCACTGCACACGGTTTTGGTTCTTGCACTGATATTCCACATGTATATCGCTCTATGTGTTGCACCATGCCAATGTTCAATGTGCCCCACCCTGCACAATAATCTGCGTGCATCATTGACTATACTGTCGCGAGACAACTTATACTCATACTGTGCGTGCACCAACCAAACTCCTCTGTGTTTTGCAATACTGCGCACACCACGTGCACCATTACTATGTGTATGCACATCACGCAATCTTAAATTTAGCACACGCATCTGCACACAATATTCTTTCGCACGACGCTACAATTTACCGCGTGCACCAGCACGCCAACATTTCCCGTGTAGTGCCAAAATTTACCGCAGGCGCCTGCACGCCAATATTTTTCATATATTCTCTGTGACTTGAAATTTGGCCGCTTCGAAATTAATTCTTCTGTGAATATTCGCTTCAACTGAACCTTTCCGGCCCATCCAGGCTCAATGTTGGAACTGATGCTCTGATACCATATTATAACGTCCCCGGCCACCCACAGGTCGGGCCACGCTACACGAGGGAACACTTTCGTTCTCTCATTGCGGAACTTACTGTAACATACTCAGTATTCAACTGAGCTATGCCACATAAAATTTTCTCTTCTCACTGCATGCATGCATATATATATATATATATATATATATATATATATATATATATATATACACGCAGAACTCTTGCGGAAGATTTATAAATAAAATGTAACAGACAATACATTCTGTAGACATACGATTTCATACTGAAATAACAGTAACCACAGACATGCAGCATATACAAGAAATACCCATAAACATACAGACAATTATAATCATGCATAATAAATAACCCATAAAATAAGCACTTAAATAACAATGAAGCATGTAAATTTATCACACAATTGGTACTTATCTTGGTAAGAATGTCACCAACTACGTGCAGACCATCCATGAACATCCCAGCCTTAGACTACACTGTTCATCACTCTCAACAGTTAGTCACCCCTGAGTTGGGACTAAACTCTACCCGGGTAAAGGAATTCCTAACCAGGCTAAAGGCTCATAGACAACAGGAAAGACTCTGTCACAGTGCTCACTCAACTAATAGCCTACAGTGCCTCATTCCCCACATGTCTGTCCCACCCAAGGAATTGTGCCCCTTCTCTGCTCGACAGTCCTTCAGCTGCCCCACTTCCCTTCCAGGGCTTCAGCAACAGGCCAGACAGGAAGTCTCTGAGCACCGTAGCTGCAGTTTAGCACCTTCAGGAAGTCAATCCCCAAAAATTCTCTCACGAGAATTGCTCACGGGCCTGACAACCCGCCTCTTCAATATTCCACAAGCCTGACAACCTGCTTCTTCAATCCCGCTCCAAAGATAACAACTACCCAACAGATATGGCTATGGATACGGATTCTGGTACAGTGAAATGAATGTCTAAAACTAACTGACTATGTGAGTGAAATGGTCATCAAGTCATGGTTGAATGATCGAAGGAATCATGGGAGAGATGGTTTTCCGAATGATGGGAGAGTGTGAAAATGAACTAAGTCCCAACAATATGTATGCATGTCCCCAACTTGACACTTGTCATGTTGGAAGCTACTTTGGTCCACTTGTCCCCAACTTTAGAACTTAGGATAAAATAATTATCCATACTATATGTTTTAAGAAATATTAATATAATATTCATTTTTTGCTTAAGCTCTCTAGCTTAGCCCTTTTCCTTAACTTTTGGCCCTCCCTTTCCATAACTGATGAAGTTTAGTCCCCCATCTCTTTTATCGTGGTCGGTCTACGCGCAGCGATGTATTTTAGATTAATCATGAGACATACAAAATAGGCGCACTGGCCTTTAACATCTAGGTGCTCTGGCCCAATTCCAAAACATAAGAATCTCAGCTTATAATAACTAGCTCACCAGCCTATAACACATATCATGAACACAAAGGCTCGTTAACCTCTATATTGCGCGCACTTTAGTTACTCTGCACGGTATCCGAGAATGTGCGCACTACATCATTTAATGCGCAGTACCTGTGCGCACTATGCCATGAAAGGTGCATTACAAAATGATGTCAAAACATCTCACCAGCTTAAGTATACTTGCATTACATTTATAATTGGGTTCGGTCGAGGGATATTACAATATCGCTAGTTTTGGGTTTGAAAATGGGGATGTTACAAATACCAGCGTCTTCTATTGATAAAGAGTTTTCCAAAGACTGTCACCATGCTCAAAACTGAGCTCTGGATCAAAAGTTACATCCTCTCAAAGGTTTTGAGCTTTAATGACTACAATCAGCCTCGTTTCCATGTGGAATCTACGTGGCTTACCATCACTAGTGCTATCTAACATGGCTCCGACTTGGCGTTTTCCATATAGCTCATTGGACCCTTTTTATCAACTATTCACTTCGATTGACGACCCTTATTTTCTCTCAGGGTCCTTCCGTCGGAGTTCACTCCTCCAGACTATTTCTGACCGACCCACTCTGATGGCCTTTCCTTCAACCAATTTAACGATCGTCGGGATTGTACAAGCAATGGCCTCAGATTGTTTTAAGTCCTTAACCTACTTGATGATTAACTTGTCTTCCTCGTCTCCTTCATACTCAAGCCAGTGGATCCCATGACAGATTGGACAGTTGTCCTACATCGTGGCCACCTCTGACCAACGACCCAGATCCATCCTTGGGTT
The DNA here is from genome assembly GCA_000966675.3 of Picea glauca. Taxonomy (NCBI): domain Eukaryota; kingdom Viridiplantae; phylum Streptophyta; class Pinopsida; order Pinales; family Pinaceae; genus Picea; species Picea glauca. Next base: position 148,628 of record JZKD02S2270060.1, on the reverse strand, counting down.
TCCCTGGTGGACGATTGAGAGTTACCCTTTCTTACTATGATCAAAAGATAATATTAGATCATGCCTTCTCATAGATCTATGGCCCAAAACTCCTCCGACCAATCTCAAACATGGGGCACAACATCCACATGACACATGGATTTATTCATGACATGACACATGAACTGACATGGTTGTACACGTCATCACTGGGTACAGAGGTTCGTCCATCCATAGGTTGACATGCGCTTCTCATTGGATTGGGAACGAAATTTGGATGTCACCATCACTCATTCACCCTTCAGGACCTATTGGAATCTACGACTGAGATTTAATCTCGCCGGATCCGAAATCAATGGCCCTCAATCACTCTCGGAATCCTCCATCATAGTGTAACTTCCATCGGTATCACGGCTCGCTCCCACTAGTAACCCTCCAATGGAAGGCTGAGATCTATCATCCGACATATCCAAGGGCTAGGAATTAGCCACATGTCCTAAAGAATAACACCGCCAGGACCGATGCTTGATCATGTCTACAAATTATGGGCTACCACGTGTTCTTTCCTAGACACGCTGACACCCCTTGTCATCATGATGTCACTCCCCTTAGCCTCACATAAGTGGAGTCCTACTTGGCAGTCTAGCTAGCACCGAGGACATGTGGCCCTACCACTTCCTGCAACCTGGCAAGACACGTGGCCTACACAATCCTATAGAACTTTATTTTAAAATGCCAATTCCACTAGGACATGTGACACGGTCTTCACTTGACACGTGGCACCACCCTCTTCAAGACATGTGCACTGACTGACGTTGCACTCGGGGTCCTTCTCCCCGGTGGATCTCATGACTCTGGACGATCAACGATGAATGCCCTCTTATCTCTTTGAAGTTTCCACTTGTGTGGTGGTTAATTCCCACCGAAATCCACGGCTGAGATTTAACCTCGTCGTCCCCTGATCTATGACCCTGATTCACCTTCGGAGTCCCTCCATTTGGAGTTCTCCCAAGCTAGTGACTCTGAATGGCCTACTCCGAAAACACCCAATTATCAAATCCAACGGGCCTGGTCGCACCTCATAGTCTTTCCCTTTCACCAATCAATGGCTCAAATAACCTCTCAGAGTCTGTTCATTCAGAGTTTATTCCCTCCAGAACACTCTGAATAGTGTCACTACAATGAACTATGGGGGGGTCCGTCCACTCATATACCACCTTGACTTGGTTGCCACCGTGGACCTGCAACCTGACTAGAAACGTGACACTCATACCCTATCACGAACCCTCCTCTTAAAGGGCCCAAACTCCATGACACATAGCACAACCATCACTTCACACGTGGACCAACGACCATGTGACACGTCATCACCAAGTCTAAGGTTCTCCACTTAGACGTTGAAACATGTTTACTACACATTGGCTGGGATTACATAATTGGCATGTGTCCTCTTCCACTCGTAGGCTTACCACCAAAATCAACGGTTAGGATTAATTCTTTCCTTCTTATCGATAGAAGGTCCAAATCATCCCTCGAAGTGCTTCCCATAGGAGTCCAGACACCTTGGATCCAATGACCAAGGTCGCTCTCCGACTGAATCAAAAGTCCTGGTTTGCTCTCGGAGTTCCTCCTTTCGGAGTGCTTCCTCTCAGGGATACTCCGAACAACATCCCTCTGAAGAACGATCGAGATGTCTCAACCCTTCGGATCTAACGACTAAGATTTAAGGACCTTCGTGCCCTATGGGCCCATTCTCATATGTTAACCAATTACAAGTCGACACGTGTCCACTTATTTGACAAGATAAAAGTTGTGTTGGCACTCCTCGTCAACATGACGTCACCGTGACATTACTCGCACTTTTTACCTTGCTCCAGCAGGACCACGATGATCTACGATTGTGGTTTGGGTTTGCCACTGTCCCGATCAACGGTCCTCGTTGGCTTCTAGAGTTACCCCTATCGGGGTCCCTCCATTTAGGGCCTGTTATCCCCGATATCTAGGGATAACTAGGAGATCATGTCTCGAGGCCCACATGGTCCTAGACATGGAGTACCGAGAGTAGGAGCGACCTGAGCATGGCCCTGGAGGGCCCATCTTTCTTCTTCTCAGCCAGACTCGTCCTGTCAGCAGTACCAGTCTCCATCACTACCGGCCTGGGCTTGCTTCAAAAAGGACTCTTGCTCCATGAGGTAATTGGTCTGAGGTATCATGGTATGTGTCATATTTGATCATTATAACCTTCTTATATATGCATTAAGTTCCTTTCATTTCAGATGACTGCTTGGATCTTACACTAATCCACTTGACCACTGTTGG
>JZKD02S2270060.1:55542-81061 GCA_000966675.3 Picea glauca | reverse complement strand
TGTAAGAATGTTGGTGTGAGAGTCAATTCCCATAGTTATTGAGAGCATGGGGGTTGAGTACAATCAGCGTGGGGAAGGGTGCTAGTCATAGAAGCAAGATAAAGAGAGGAAATTTGTATGGGTGGGAGACCCGTTTTTACACATTCACGTTTTTGCATAGAGAACTGTTTTTGCATGGAGTTTTCTGACCAACAATGGAGTTATGAGTGTGGGATCTTGCGGGCAGTTGTTGTGGACATGTTTGGATGCTATTTGAAGATGTAATCTTGTGGAGAAAGATTTTTTCTACATGGGAACGACGAGCTATTCGAAATTCATCCAATGAGCATGCATTTTGGTTGTTGGGTGAATTTGTGTTTCATCTGTAGAATTCCTAAAGTCCCAACAAGTAGAATTCCTATCCAACCTATGTTGGAAGCCCTGGAGGGGAGTGGAAAGGCATGAGGAACTATGAGAAGTGAAGGGGTATTCCATCCCTTGGGTTTTGCAGGTTGAGGGGAAGTTTGTTGGTGGATTGGAATTAGCTGAGAGTTTAACTGTTGAAAGGGGGACAATATCCAGCCTTAGGCATCTCCGTCTCTTGTGGATTCATAGCCCCATCTTGGGGGTGTCTTATTGTTGAGAACTAGAACAACAAGGCTATAGTTGGGAGGAATGTCTATCCTCTACAGTGGGTTTCACATTTCAAAAGGTAAGTGTTCTATTTGTTGTGTTTACTCATGTATAATGTTGATATAACTGTTGTGCAATTTACTCTGAGTTATGTTTGGTTATTGTTGCTTACTGTGAGCATAAAGATGCATTCATGTCTCTATTTTATGGTTGAATGTTGTTGTATGTATTTAATTGTTGTTTTGCATAGTAAGAGTAATTTTATTTATGTTTTTATAGAATATGGACAACCAAATGAATTTGTATTTCATGTTGTATGCTAATTTTCACATTTTATATTTGTATCAAAAATTTTATTGGGTCATTTTAGTAGTGATGCGACCTAGCTAGGGGCTAGGTATATTACAAAGTGGTATCATAGCTACTAGTTCAACACTAGACCTGTATGGGCCAAGAACTAGTGCGACTGTGGATAAATCATTGTTACAAACTTTGGTCTGAGTGAATTGGAAAAAACAATGGAAAACCATAGTGAAAATCTTGAATTTCGTGGGAGAAATCGATATTAGTTTCCCAGAATTGTCTGAGACATTTTCATGGTGTCTAATGACCAAATTGCAAAGTTAAATTCATTCTGCAAGGTCGAATTTCAAGTTTTAATGGAGGCCGATGGAGCTAGGATAGTTTAAATAATCGAAGACCAAGATCGCTTTTGATCTTGCGTTCGACGACCCAGATTCATTTTAATAAATTTAAAAATTTCTAAGGATTTTGAAATTTGGCAAGGTGGTCAGATTGACGACTGAAATTCACTTTGGTGGTTAGAATTTAAAGGATATCGATGCTCCATATTCACCTAGATTATGCTCAAAATCTACTAAGTGTTGAAGTTCTCCAACTGAACTCATCGAGGGTCGATGGTCAAATCGACGAGATTTGCGGGGAGTTTTAAGTTTTCCGGTAGAACTCACCGATGGTTGATGGTCGAATCGATGAGTTGGGTGAAGAGAGGGTTTGTCCAGAAGGAATCTCTGATCACTGACGACTGATGGTAGGGGATAGACATATTTTGACAAAAAATTCTAAGTGTCAAGGTTTTCCAACAAAACTTGCCGATGTCTGACGGTCTGTGTCGGTCGAATTTTACAAAGCATGTTCAACCGCTGATAGCTGATAGGCCAATGGTTGGGAATCAAGCGATTTGGCGAAGTGTTTTCGAAACAATCGACAAAATTCATCGATGGCCGACATGCTGATGGTCGAGAGTCGGCCAACTCGACTAGGAGTTCGGTTCGTCCAAGAGAATTAGCTGACGGTCAATGGAGGAAAGAGGATGACAATTTCATCATCCATGTGTCATGCGATATCAACATCCATGTGACATTCCACGTCAACCAACATAAGTGGTCGATGACCAATGGTCATGTTGATCGATTTGGGGAAGTGTTTTCGATGGTCGACGGGGATCGCCGATGGGTCTATGGTTGGGCATCAACCAAATAAATTAGAATTTCCTTTCACCAATGAATATCTCCGATGATCGATGGTCGAATTGGTCGATTTAGCGATGTGTACAAATTGGGTGTTAGGGAAATGGACCGACGATCGACGGTTGGATCGACATATGAGAAAAACTTTTTGTGTGCCCAAAGGAGGATGCCAATCATTGATGGTCGATAGATTTAGATGAACAATTCCTATTTCTATTGATTTGAGATCAACGATTAATATTTAAGGGGCTGTCAACACAATAAAACAATCAATTTAATGTGACTTTTTGTGGTTTTTGAAGGTCATTAACTTGCGAGGTATTTTTGAGGGCCTAAACAACGTTTTTAGCCAATCAAAATAGAATGTAATAATGTACATTATGTATTTATATTTCAAATAAAAGAACGTAGAGAGAGCTATCAAATGAGCTAAACAGTTCACAAAACGGGGCTCGTATGAGAAAGTTATAGCCAAAACAATGAGGGTAAACTTTTGGCACCAGATTTACTTCCGGAAAGCATAACTCCATGATTAGAAGTTTGTTTTGGGGACAAGAGTAGTCGATGGATATATTATGCCCCATATAATTTAGCGGTGTAGTCAAAATTGGATTATGAGTACCTGAAAATGTGTTGGGAGTGAAGGATGACCCCTGAAACATATATGGATAAATTGGGTAAAAGAGTCAAAACTTCTCTGGGCCATAACTTTCAGTTCAGAGCTCATATTTGAGAAAACCAATAGTCATTGGAAATGTCTTGAGGAGAAGAAAACATCTACTAACCCAAAATTTTGAATTGGGCGTTATGTTTTTCTTAGAAAGGGATAGAATCGATTGTTGTAGCAACAAATGAGTGGAAATTGCAGCATGTGGATGTTGTAACTTTTCACTCAGAACTCAAAATGGGGCATGAGTGCAACCGTGAGAAAGATGTTTCGAAGAGGAATGAATTTAAAGAATCAGATTCTAGAATAATGCATTAATACTTTTCATAATTTTAAATGAATAATGACCTGTAATCTAATTAATAAATACCTTGAAATATGCTTAATTCTAACAACGATTATTGCATGCACATTCTTGCAGAATTAGAAATACAAAAAAATAGACTTTAGTACATACATGAGAACTAGAGATATGGAGGTTGATCAATGGTCTTACATCCATGAAGAATAAGTTAGAGGTCTACATGTCAACATGGGTAATGTTGAAACTGAGTCTAATGGAAGAAGAGATGGGCAGGGGCCTATAACTATGAGAAGCCTGCAAAAATAAGTGTAGATATATAGGGCCGATAATGAGAGGATAATGAAGGCTCAAGAAGAGATACTTCAAATCCTAAATATGCTACAGAAACAAGTTAACAAGGATTCAGGCACAAGGAAAGAAAATAGCGCTAAACAAGTGGAGGTATCTAGGCCTCATGATAGGAGGGATGATCATGGAGGATCTAGACAATCAAGGAGTATTATCATAAATCAACACCATCATTCCCCAGGGAACTCGACAAAAAAAACATATGCACGTTCAAGGTCAGAAAGAAACCCAAGTATATCTCTTGTCAAGCATAAGAGAATGAGACATGGGTCAAATAGATTGCAAGGACAATTGAGGAAAATCAAACCACTATCATTTGATGGAGAAAACAAGAAAGGTTAAGATGCAGAAGCATGGTTGCTTGGAATGATGAAATATTTACAATTTTATAAATACTCATGAAATGCAGAAGCTAGAATTGCAGCCTACCATATTCAAGGGAATACATCTATGTGGTGGGACTGACTGAAGCAATTTAAGCACCTTGATGAGAAAATGATGTCTTGGAAGCAGTTCAAGAAATATTTTCAGCAACAATACTTATCAGAGCAATATTATGGCAAGAAGATGAAAGACTTATTTGAATTCAAGCTTGGGAACATGACCATGGATGAATATGCGAGAAAGTTATTGAAACTTCTCATGTATGTGAGCTTCATCAAAGATGATAAGGTCAAAGTTCATATGTTCCCGAGTGGACTACCATCCTTTTACAAGGACACAATTCAGTTTGATGAACCCATGAATTTAGAAGAAACCATAAGAAAGGAAAAGTATTTGTATAAGAAGAATAGAGGAAATCCAGTTTTCCAAAGGACCTGGGACGGAAATAAGAAATGAAGTATGGATCAAAGGAATAAAGGATTCAAGCCACCTTTAATCAGAAATAGATCTCAATCATATCAACAAGGGAAACCATCTCAAGGTGATCATAAAATGATGGATTCCTTGGAAAAGAGACCAAGACAACATCCCATAAAGTTTTGGGGATGTGAAGGAGATCATATGTATAAATATTTTCCTCATTGAGGAGATAAGATGAAGATTTTGCATAACATCAAGAAGGAGGAGACAATTGAGGACATGGGAAAAAACATGCCAAGGATCTATGCAGCCTTGGACAATAGACAAGAAGACTATAAATCCCACATGATTGAAGTGGAAGGTAAGTTAGATAATCAACCCATAGCTATTTTAATTGATTCTAGAATTAATCATAGCTATATAGATCCAAAACTAATCGAAATAGTTAAATTGAAGAAAATTAAGCATGGAAAGTCTTGGTTAGTTCCACTAGCTACTGAAACCAAGAGAAGAATTAATGAGCTTGTTAAAGAATGCCCTATAAATTTGAATGGAACTAACACTAAGGTAGATTTGAACATCATACCGCTTGGGTCTTATGACTACTTGATTGGTATGGATTGACTAGAAAGCATCGTGTTGTTGTAGATTTTTATAAAATAAGTTTCAGCATTGCAGTTGAAATTTTTTTTTAGAAAAGGGTGTCGAATATATGCATCCCATATGGAAGAACCAATCAAGGATAAGGAACCAAGTCTTGAAGATTATCCAGTCTTGAAAGAGTATAAATATGTGTTTGAGGAGTTACCGGGATTGCCACCAAAGAGGGACATAGATTTCTCAATTGACTTAATGCCTGGAGTTTCCCCAATATCTAAGACTCCCTACATAATGATCACACCATAGCTAAAAGAGTTCCAAATGAAACTAGAAGAGTTGTTAAAGAAAGGGCACATATGCTCAAGTGTCTCTCCTTAGGGTGCCCCAATTCTTTTTGTCAAAAAGAAAGATGGAACTTTGAGGTTATGTATTGACTTCAGACAATTGAACAAGATTACAATAAATAATAGATACCCTTTGTTAAGGATTGATGAACTTTTTTATCATCTAAAAGGAGCAAAGATATTCTCCAAGATTGACTGGAGGTCAGGCTATCATCAAGTGAGAATCAAAGAAGATGACACTAGAAAAACAACCTTTAGGACAAGGTATGGACACTATGAACTTGTCGTGGTGCATTTTGGTTTGAAAAATGCACCAACTACATTTATGTGTTTGATGAATGGGGTGTTCATAGATTTCTTAGATAAGTTTGTAATTGTATTCTTGGATGATATTCTTATCTATTCCAAGACACAACAATAGCATGAGTGACATTTGAGGATGGTGATACAAGTATTGAGAGAGAACCAATTGTATGCCAAATTGAGTAAGTGCACTTTTTTTATCAAAAGAAGATCCATTATTTGGGTCACATTGTTTCAAAAGAGGGAATAGCAGTGGATCCAAAAAATATTGAAGCAATCAAGAGTTGGCCAGAACCAATAAATATTTTAGAGGTTAGATCATTTATGGGTCTAGCTGGTTATTATAGGAGATTCATTGTGGGATTCTCCAAAATTTCACACCCAATAACATCTTTGCAAAAGAAAGGAGTAAAGTTTGAGTGGAGTGCCAAGTGTGAATAAAATTATTAGTGCTTAAATGATTTGTAAACCAATGCACCTATTTTAAAAGTTGCAGATCCGAACGAGGATTTTGTTGTGTGCACAAATGCATGCAAGGAAGGGCTCGATAGAGTCCTTATGAAAAATGGACATGTAATTTGTTATGAGTCCAGAAAATTGAAGGAACATGAAATAAATTATGCCACATGACTTAGAGCTGAAAACCATAGTACATTCCTTAAGAATGTGGAGGAATTACCTCATAGGAAAAAAATTGAATTATGGACAAACCATTTGAAATATCTTTTTGAATAGCCAACACTAAATGTTAGACAAACTATATGGTTGGAATTTCTTAGTGAATATAACTTTGATATCAAGCACATAAAGGAAAAAAAGAACAAGGTGGTTGATTCACTCAACAGAAGGGTGCATAAAATGCATGCTACAACCATTAGTATGTACATGACATATTTAAAAGATATAGAGGTTGTAATGACATATCAACATTATGTGCAAGTTGAGAGAGTCTATAGCAGAATGATATACAACAAAAATATAAGGATTATAAGCTAGAAGAGGATGAAATCCTCTTATTTCAGAATAGAGTTTATGTTCCCAATTCTCAGGAATTGAGAAATTTGGTTCTAAGTGTTACACATCAAAATTCCTCACTTCGATAATGTCACATTCTCGTTGTCATAAGTGTCACACTTTTGTCGCAAGTGTCGTATTCTCTTTCCGTAAGTGTCACATCATAAACGACACCATGAAAACACTTGAGACAACCCCTAAAAAATGTTACAATAAGAAGCCACATCATCTGTCAGATCTTTCCTTATTGCAAAATGAACCATTTTCTCTCAAACTTGGTTTCTCTTTGCTACTCTTATCGATTATCTGATTGATTAGAGGTTTTCATAAGGAATGTCAATGATCACAATATTGTTTTCCTTATCTTTGATCCCTTACTCAATTCAGGTCGACTATAAAGTGTGACTTTTGATTTTTTAGTGTTTTTCTTTGAGTGAATAGTTTGTTCTTATTTTGGTCTCTTATTTACTGCTGAGAGTGTCTTTGTTTGTGTACTTTTGCTTCCTCTTTTTCAAATCATAGTAGTGAACCTTTTTCATTATTAGTGAAAGAACAAAGAATTAGACGAAAATTTTAATTTACATTTGCAATCAAACAAAGAAATACTTGTATGCATTGGTTTTGGATATTGAAAAAGTCTTTCTTTATAATTTGGAAATCGTTTGAATTCTTGTTGAGAATACAATAATATAAAAATTTTCATTCTTGAGTGTTTTCTAGTGACAAAAGAAAATAAAATCTTCTCCTTCTCATAGGTAGAAGTTCATTGAAAATAAAGTTTGCATATCATTCTTTTTACTTTTTGGGAATTCGAATCTCAAACATCATCAATTTCACTATCATACACCATTGCGTAACAAATAACCATGAAAATGAACACTAATTAAAATCAAACTAGAAACTTTTATTTTTTTTATCATTACACCAACAATAGACTAGGACTAGAGCTTTGGAATAGGCTGTGAGAATAACTCCAAATCTTTCAAGAAAAACTCAAAATATTGCGATGGGGAGAGAAAATCCAACCTTCATATAAGCATAGTTGGGATCCCCCTCTCACACAGGGGTTAAACACGAGGTTGTGTGTGAGAGAGAAACGAAGATTATCCCTATGAGACTTAACCAATCGTAGTAGTATGATCTTATATTGGGGGTTCTTCTTGAGGATAAACTATTTTTATTTGGTCTCGGAGCTTCATGAATTCAAAATCCGTTCAGGGTCCTCTGGAGTTTACCAGTCCATTTGTCCTCAATTGTCTTGAAGAATTTCAGACTTGATTTCATTCCCATGCGTTTGGACTCGACTGTCGATTGTACCTACCTAGAGGCTGACTATGAGTTGGTATCCTTAGTGGAAATAATCTTTAGGGTCCTTACACAAGGTGATGGTGAAGGAAAGTCTTCAATGTACCTGGAACAGACGTTAGTCAAACTCACTCGGGCTCCTTGGAGGGTAACCCACAGATAAATTTGTGAGGAAACTTGCACCAAGGTGGAAGTATTTTAAGTAGGCCACCAACGTAACTGATCCACCCACTCATATCATATCCCCTTATGGATTTGATCACACGATGTTGTATTTCATCACCAACTAGTACGTTCATTGAGAGAAGACATTGCTTTGCTTGTTGTCTTTCTAGATTTTTTAGTGAGTGTTGTTTGTTTACTTTAGTTGTCCTTAAAATTTGGTATTCTAGCCTATAAAGGTATTTGTAGATCACATAGGATGCAAGGGTTTATTCCAGAAGGCAACAAACCCCTACCTCCTAACTCACCTGAAGACACTTACCGTGAAGAGGTTGAGACCCATTCATACATTGGGAGTGTTGCTACTCCTTTGCTAGCAAATCCTGAGAGAGCTTTAGTTATGGTTAAGGAAGATTCCACCTTTCCTGTAAACCTGACTTTGACAATTCCTCTCGATCCACTCCTTGTCCAACTAGACTCCTCATGTAACATTGTAGTAGAGGATCACCCTAGCCTACCATCAAGGCCACATAATCAAATAGATATGGAACCAATACAACCAAATTTTAACGAAGAATACACTACCCCTATCCATTCTACTGAAATGATGGATCTACAACAAACTCCTATTAGTTTTATATGGAGAAACCCATCGAGATGAGACCTTTATGAAAAATTCAATTTTATCTGACCACCCTTTGACCCTCCATATACATCTACCTCCACCGGTGCAGAGGCAGGATCATCAGGTTAGCCTATTGACTGTCCCGTCGAACAAATAATCAATATTTCTATCACTTCAGGACAAGTTCAAAGTGAAACAAGAGTCGTGTTACCTATTCATTTGAAAAGTACCATGATGGTTACACCTACCTTTCCTCTTCAAGCCACAACTTCATATACCCTACAAAAACCTTTCGGGACACCTTCACATAAGAGGATGCAAAACCCTGCCACACAAAAAAAACCAACTATGGGACAAATCCCTACCGGGGGGAAACCCCTATTTAGTGGAAAAATCCCTACTGGGGGGAAACCCCTGTTTAGTGGGAAAATCCCTACCGGGGGGGAAACCATCCTTAAACACACCAATTCTAACTGGGGGGAAACCCCCATTCACTAGTCAAATCCTAGTTGCTACCCAACCAATGATAGGGGGAAATTTTCAATCTTCCTTCACCGAAAACCCCCCACAATCCTGAGGACCACCCCAAGGAGGTTTGTTTCACCAACCACATCAGGGAGGACCATCAAACCCCAACATGCAAGGAGGAATCCTAAATCCCAATCCTTCTAGATTATATTATGGAAAACCCTTCCCATGGGTTCTGAATCCCACTTGGGGTCCTCAAGGCCAACAATCTTTTCCTCTCCAAAGGAAAATCCCTTACCCTCCTCTAGGTCAACCTAGTTACCCTCCTCAAGGGAAAACTAGTTATCCACCTCAAAATAGTTAAGCAAACTATCCTCCCCTGGGTTACACTGTTTATCCTCCCCAGGGACAAATGGGTTTCCCTTCTCCTTTTATGAAAATTCCTCAACAAATGAATCCTACTTTTGTTGGTCAACATCAACAACATATGGGAGGACTTGTTGGCTACAACTATCAACCCCAACCCATTTACAGTCCTACTGGTGTTCCTATTCCACACCTGTATCATCCTCAAGCTAATCGACAATTACCATTCTTAGCCACTCTATATCTACAGGATCTGTCGAGATTAACAAATGATCACATATTACACTCCCCTTTTTGGCCAGTCATTCCTGTCAAATTGCCTTCCAATATTCCAAAATTTGACAGTAAACTTGGTGAAGACCCTAATAACCATGTTATGAACTTTCATCTACGGTGTTAATCAAATTCACTAATGGATGATTCTATCTGGTTACGTCTTTTCCAACGTACACTTATGGGTTCAACGGCTAAATGGTACATTGAGTTACAACGCAGAACTTTTCAATATTTTAATTCACTTGCCATGGATTTTCTCACTCACTTCCAATTACCTATTCGCTATGATACTGACACAGAACTTTTGACCTCCCTTCATCAGAACAACTCCATACATATTTCTGATCATATTCATGAATGGAGACGACGATGACGGTTGATAAAAACAAACCATTCTCGACCAATTGTTGGTTGAATGGTTCACCAAATCTCTTTTACCTCCTATTGTGCATGACATAGCCATGGATGGTGTCGTTACAGAAGAAGAAGCCATTCCTCATGCCCAGTATCTTGACTTGGTTTATTCCCAATTCAGAAATTTGTATGAATTGATTCCAAATGCTCCCCGTACATCAATCGACCCATCATAACCATCCTCCATTGCCCATTCACATGGAGTTATCAGTTCCATCAAAACCCAATCCAGTTCACAGTCGACTGGCACACCCAATCATTCAATAACTGCCCCCACTACCAGGTCAACTTCACTCTCATCAATATCCACCCTGACTCAAGTATCTGAAGTGAATGCAGTTCAATATGCTTCTCCACAATAATGAGGGCGGGGGGGGGGGAAGACAAATAAGAATAAACCTAAGAAAAACAATAATCAAACCAAAAATCCAAAAACTCAAGCACAACCACCTGCTACTAAGAAGCAACCGTAGTGAAAAATGAAATTTTCATGTCTCATTTGTGGTGATGATCACTACACACGAGACTGGCCCCATCGAGACGAAGTTTCTAAACTTTTAAAAGGAAATTCTCAAACCACTGTATTGACACATACTTTTCCACAACAACAGTCACTGGTTGCACAAAATCCTACACCTCCAACATGAGTTAACCCAAATCATCCTCCTAACGAGGAAGCTTCATCAAGTGCACACATTTACATGTTTAATGTGACCAATTTGACCACTCGTACTATGACATATGACACACCACCAGGTAAAATTGATAAGGGAAAAGTAACTACTGACACTACACCGAATCCACCGCCCACTACAGTTAATCGTCCATCTGGACCACTCCAAATTGAGAAACCAAGTTTTGACTCTATTCTACGTCCACCCAAGAGCACAATCCGAAAGTCAACCTTTAATCCTAATTCGTGTGCTGATCAAAACTACAACATTGTTGAAGATTTTTCCCAAGCACATTGCGCTGTGTCAACTCTTGAAGTTCTAAAACACTGTCCTAGACAACATAGGACTCTTTTGGAAGACATCGGAGCTATAGATCCCAAGTCATCCAATAATATCACATTCAACCTAGATAATTTTAAATCATGGATCTCTCACCAAATTTCTTTCCAAATCAATGTCGTTGTCCATAATCAACATATTCATCGCACAATCTTGGATGAAGGGGAATCCACATGTATTATGTCCTTGGCTTTCTAGAAAGGCCTTAAATAACCTGGTCTTAATCAATTTCCCACCATGTTAAGAGTATTTGATGGAAGAGTTTTTCTTCCTCATGGATTATTACAATCCTTAGCCGTTCAATTGGGAGGAAAAATTGTTTCTCTATATTTTGAAGTAGTCGATGCTCCCCTCGATTATAACTTGTTGCTAGGGAGAAGTTAGTTTTATGCCGTGACTGTTTTCGCTTCATTAGTTTTTATATGCATCCAATTCCCTCATCAAGGTATAATTGTGACCATCGATCAGTTAGATTACTACACCCTTGACGCTCGCACTCAAACGACCAACAATATTCCTTTTCTGGGAGACTCAAAAATTACTTATGAAAGTGTTGGGGTATGTCTCTTGAAAGACTCTTCGCTCATGGGTACCTTTCCTACACCTCTTCCTCCCACTACGCAACACATCACAATGATCAATATGATTTCTACTATGGAACATCAATCCTTCGAATCATTTGATCCATGGATTGTGCCTAGTCCTTTAGAATTTGATACATTAGGTGACACTATGCCACTTAGTCTTGTAGAGGCTGAATACGACGCCATTCAGTCTTCCTCTCCTTCACTGGACAACCAAAATTTGTTGGCATCTACTACATATTCGTTACCATCCTAGTTGGATTCCCTATCCTCTACTTTCAATTACATCCTACAGATTTTTCCGTCAAATGAATCTATCATGGATATGCTTAGTATCAAGAAGGCACCATGGGATGACAACCACCATCGTTCATCCTTTCTTCCCAGTTTGGATGAAATCGAGAAAGATATTTCCTCTATATTTCCTAGTGATATCGTCGACCCCCCTCAATCTCCAATAATCACTCAGGATACCATCTCCAAGGGGAATTTGGGAAATATCTCTCACACGATTACTGTCGATGTATCCATTAAAGAAGGTATTGTGGAAAACATACAACTAGGTGTTAACTTTTCAGCTAAATAAGTTGACACTTATACCGCCTTGTTTAAATAATTTTGTGACATATTCACTTGGAGCTACGAAGAAATTCCAGGGATCGATCCTTTGATTTTTGTGCATGAAATCAAAACTTATCCAGGAGTTAAACCTGTGAGACATAAACTTCGCCCGAATCATCCTAAGAAAACCACGACAATCAAGGCAGAAGTCAAAAAATTATTAAAATATGGTTTTATTTATCCCGTCCCTCTGACCAAATGGGTTTCCAACATCATTCGGGTCACAAAGAAACAAGGGACAATTCGTGTTTGTGTTGATTATCAAGATATTAATAAGGCTTGTCCCAAGGACAATTACCCTACACCTTTTATCGACCATGTTAACACTCTGTAAATTTTGTCTGGCTAAATAGACAAACGATAGAGGTAACTGTTTCAACCTACTTTAGAGCTGAAGCACTAGCCGGTTCAACTCAGAGAGGGCTCTCTCATGTCACTTGATATTCTTTGGAAATTGGTGGCTAGATTTGGTTTGTTTTGGGAAGTTTGTAATAGAGTTGCTAGAAAAGAAGGGTAGGAACACTCAGGGCTATGGAGTCAAAATTTTGAAGGTGAACGAAAACAATGCATCAGCTAATAGAACTCTCGAGAGGATAAAGGCTAAGCGAGGCGACGAATTTGAGTTGTAAATTGAGATTTGAAGAGTGTAACAGGAAAGGGGAAAAACAAGTAACTGCATCAGAGCATTAATAAAATATTATGAATTAGTTACGAATAAATACACAGTTTAAATTGTTTCAGCCGAGAGCATCAAGGGATGAATTCTGATCTTTTACTATCTAATTTAAACAAACGAAAATGTAAATGGAATTAAATAACACAAGAAAGACAAACAATGAAGGAAGACAAAACTCATATCATAGCCATTAGAATCTTTTCGTAAATAGTTCAAAATGCTTCTGCATATGTATTCAATTCAGTCCCAGAAAAATTACAATAGAGTCCAGAACCACTAGAATTTTGCCCTTGCACTTCTGCCCATCATTAATACACTCAAAACCTCTAATACTTATACAATTCGAGTTCCTTTAGTGTGCAACCAGTTACAATAACTGAAATCAAATGTTTCAGCTTCTACAATGATTACAAATGACAGTTTTTATAAAAAAATGTTTCAGGATCCCTGCAGATTTCTCTGATGCTCCAGCTCCTTCCTCTACCACGTTCTCTTTGAAATTTCACTTATACTCTTTCAAAGTTAATCCCATTTATCCACATTCTCATTAAATATTAGGGAATAATATATTTGAAATTAAAAATAATTCCAAATAATTTTCTATCCCGTAGAATTAAATTTCCATAATTTAATTCATGCTCGTGGTTTTTAAAACCATGTCTTGTTTGCCCAATTCACCATTTCATTGTAAAAAACATTTACTGTTACCATTTCCCTATGAAAAACATTTACTGTGTATTGTTTTTCCAATTTACCGTTTCACTGTGGAAAAACATTTACTGTGTGTTTTTTTTCCAGTTTACCGTCTTTGGCAAAATACCTTTTATCTTCTTTCTTTTGCTTCTGTAAATATTTGGATAAAGAATTATCCAAGTATTCCTTCACGTGGATCTTCCCATTTAAATATTTTGCATGGAAATAAACATTAATTTATTTAATTTTTAAAACTTAAATCTTACCTCTGTAAAACCTTTTCACTGTGGGGAGGAATTTCGTTTATTAGAAATTCCATAATTGTTGTTGAAATGCATTCCTGGACAATGCCGCACATTAAACATATGATAAATGGTGCATTTATTACATCAGGCTTGGGATGGAGTGGTTTAATCCAAACTGCTTTTACCCCCGATGTGCTCCATGTAAAAACACGTGTCCACGAAAGAAACTGCGGTAATTTTACCTGGTCCACCTTCACATAATTAGCCTCCTCGTTACTTCAATCCTCGATATGTATGAGCGCCCTCCATCCAACCTTTGAATTTTCCACATTATAAATTGATATTCGTGCCCATGATTTGACGTGATTCCATAAATCAAATATTGGATTAAATATTAATATAAATATTTTAATATAAAATATTTATATTAATAATAATAAACCCTTTTTGTCCCCGAGGTGTAGGAAAATCGGTGATGGAGTGTGTTGTTAAGGCACTCCGTGATGTTAAAGTCACTGGTTCGAAACCTGTGGGGACAAAAAATCCATCCATGTTAAGGATTGGTGTGGGTCGGGTGCGATCCCCGAGTCATTTTGACGGCTTAGGTGCCCCTGAGTCGCGGTTTCTCAGCCACAGGTTAGTCCCACAAGTCATAGAAAAACTAACAAAATAATAATAATAATAATAAACCATTTTTCGTTTTTCTAAGGAATTTGGGCTTATGAGGCTTAACACATGACTTTGTGGATAGGATATCGGTGCTTAATAAAAGGAATATTTTTTATTTTCAACGAGAATATGAAAATAAGGGTAAAAATGAATGACGTGATGGAACTAAGGGATATAGATAAGTGTTAAGGCTATGTATAGGTTTGGGATATTCGCCAAATTTTTGAGTCATGGAGGACATGACTATTTTGGATGATCAGTTGAGTGAAGGATTTAGGTGATGGGAGATTGACAGAGCTGGTGAATTTTTTTGAAAACCTAAGTGGAAAAATAGAACAAGGGCAAGACGCTTTGGGAAAAATTAATACAAATTAGCAGATGATAACAGACCAAATTATCGATAATTGCACTGGAAGTGTCTTCTCCTCTTTTATGGATGGATTTTCTGGATATAACTAGATCGATATTTTATCGGCTGATCAACATAAAACAACCTTCATTTGCCCATGGGGGACTTTCACTTAATGGAAATTACCTTTTGGCCTTAAAAACGCTGGAGCCACTTTTCAACAGGCTATGTCATATGCATTCCACAACATCAAACATATCGTTGAACCTTATCTCGATGACTTAACAGCTCACTCGACTCATCTATGAGACCATATTGGTCACCTACGATCCATATTTCTTTGATGCAGGTTTTACAACATACGTTTGAACCCCCATAAATGAATTTTTGTTGTTGAATCAGGGAGACTCCTCGGATTCGTAGTCTCCAAAGATGGGATTAGGGTGGATCCATTAAACTTCAAATCCATTCTCGCTATACCCCCTCCGAACAACCTTACCCAACTACAAATTTTGCAAGGGAAGGCAAACTTTTTTCACCGTTTTATTTTCAATTACGCCAAAATCATTAAAGGATTCATGAGATTGCTACAGAAATATGCCCCTTTCATCTGGGATGCAACTGTTCAATGCTCCTTTGATGCTCTTAAGCATGATTTAACAAACACACCACTTTTTCACCCACCGAATTATGCGAAAGATTACATCATTTATTTGGCTGCCTCTACTTCCACTATTTCTATGGTGTTAGTACAAGAGGATGATGACGACACCGAACATGTGATCTACTATTTGAGTAAAAGTATACCAGGTCCCGAACTCCGGTACTCACATGTCGAAAAGTTGGCTTTGGCAACAATTATTTCTGTCCAAATATTTCACCACTGTATTATGTTACACACTATCAAGGTCATTTCAGAATCGAACCCCATGTAAAACATCTTGACTCGTCAAGTACTTGGGGAAAATATTCAAAATGGATCATCATTCTCCAAGAATTTGATCTTGAGTTTTCCAAATCCAAGGCTAAAAAATCGTTGGTTTTTGCGGAATTAATTTGTGATATTCCCCATATGGATGAGGATATTGAGCCCAATGATTCCCTTCCCGATGAACCCTTGTTCCTCATTAGTACGTCTGATCGATGGTATGGATATATTCTTCTCTATCTCCAAACCCAACGCTTTCAACTTAGTATTTCACGTGACGAACGACGTCACATTAGACACCATTCTAACTGGTACCTTATTATTGGTGACACCTTGTACCACCATGGAATTCATACTGTCTTACGACGTTGCTTAACCAACGAAGAGGTTGAACAAGTTTTAAATGACTGTCACCTTGGAGCTTGTGGTGGTCATCTTTTTGGGATGACTACAACCCAAATTGTTTTACATGTCGGTTATTTTTGGCCTTCCATATTCAAAGATTGCATTGAAGCCGCTAAAAATGGCCCACCCTGTCAGATATTTCAGAAGAAATCATGTACCCACCCAGCTCCACTTCATCCCATTATCGTCATTGACCCCTTTGTAAAATGGGGCATCTATTTTATGTAATGTAATCCTACCTCAGCATGGGGGCATGATTATATTATCATTATCGTCGATTATTTCACTAAATGGGATGAGGCTATGCCTAGATTCCTTAACGATGGTCGAACTGCAACACTTTTTGTGTTCAACCACATTATCGCTCAATTCTGTGTCCCACAAGCTATTGTAATTGATCATGGATCCCATTTCTAGAACCAAATGATGGGTGAATTGCACACCAAGTTAGGTTTTTTCCATGAAAATTCATCCCCCTACTACCCTCAGGAAAATGGACAAGTTGAAGCCATAAAAAAATTCCTGAAAATCATGCTTCAACGCATGGTGGGAGTGAACAATTTTTTTTTGCATTTGCAACTCTTCTCCACATTCTGGGACTATCGAACTTCAGTTAAAACTGCAACTAGATTTACATCCTTCCAATTGGTATACGGGATAGAAGCGGTGCTACCGATCGAATGCGAGATTCCATCATTGAAACTCACCGTAGAACTCCTACCCCATACTTCTGCTGAAGAGGAACGATTTTAATATCTAACCAAGATGGATGAAACCTGTTGCGATGTTTCTCTCATAAAAAAGACATACTAGAAACACATCAAAACTCAATATGATAAGTCCATCCGACCTTGCACTTTCGTAGAAGGAGTTCTAGTCCTGGTCTATGATCAAGATCATGACAAATTGGGGGAAGGAAAGTTAGAACCCATGTGGCATAAACCATACATCATAAAACACGCGTTACACAAAGGCGCCTATGATTTAGTATATTGTGATGGAATATCTCTTGGTGAGCTCCGAAATGAGATTTACCTCAAGAAGTAATATGAATGTAATATCTCACATGTGTGCTTTGTACATTACTGTACTATGTACTTTTGACATGGTGTGTCTTTTCTTTTGCATGCATGATTTTTTCCCCAGCTGCTTATAATTTTCTTTGTGATTGAATGCGTAGATGAAATCATCCTTTCCCATCTATTTCGTGTTTGCAGATGGCACTATTTGACATACCTAGAACATCACTTCTGTATCTTGGGTCATTTACCACTCTGGCGAGTTGGTGACTTCAGGAGGAATTTATCTCGGATCTGCGACCAATAATGTTGCAGAATATCATGCCGTCATCGGACTTTTAACCAAAGCATATTCTCTAGGTATATCTCAATTTATTATCAACGTTGATTCTCAACTTGTGGTTCATCAACTAAACCATGAGTACATCGTTCGTAACCCAGTTTTACTACATCTCCATCTAAGGGTTCGCTGTCTCGAAATATATTTTGAATTTATAGAATATAGACATATATCGAGAGAACTCAATACGATTACAAATTCATTAGCAAATTATATATTAGATTGATATATTGCACATAAGTAAACATTTGGAACATAAAGCATATGTATACAAACATCACATAAAACAAAAATACAACATAAGTAGCCACTGCAAAACTCGTTTATATATATAAGATTGAAAGAAAAAGTTTTTTGTCAAAATACATTGTACAAAAGTACATAACAGGGAAAAACACGGGCCTTATTCCCATAGAATCATCATATAATACTACAAAGTGATTGGAGAATCTACGTGTCCCCCTGCACAACATTGTGCTCCACATAGCACACTACCGCTCTTTCCACTCATCATAGAAAATGGTTGAGACCTTCAGGGACCCCAACTGTATGTTATTGACAGTGTAGGGGCACATCTCGCATCCTCATGGAGGGAATGCCCATGGTCAAACCATATAGGTTTCTCTCCACCTCTCAGAGTCCTCCTACCATGACATCATGCTCTGTCACCGCCTGAGCATCTCCTCGACGTCCTAATGCTGACATCTATATCGGACGTGACACACCTCTATTTGCATGATGAAAAAAAATGACTTATATCCCTCGTCATACAACCAAAAACATATAAAAAACAAGAAAAAAATTGTTACAAGGTTATGATCTTTCATACCTGATGCATCCCATTGTATACCCTCAGAAAGCACTAAATCCGCACTACCCTGAAATCCACCCCAGCATATGGGAATCCTTGATCACCAATAGTTGTATACTACACCATGCAAATAAGTTAGCAATAAATCTAAAACCCGAGGGCTCATTTCCCAACCTGGGGGAAATACTAGTCCACCACTCCATACGATGTTCAATTGCAGGGCATGCTATCAATGTAACCTGCAGTTGCATATGTGAAACCCCCTCCAAGAAAAATGAGACCAAGAAGGATCCATACCCAAACTGTTTTTTCCTGCCTGTTCTACATTTAGATATCTTCTCCTTAACATTCCTCAAAAATCCGACACTCCAGTTGAATACCCTGGGATGCAAACACTGAATGGCATAAGATATCTGGGATTTTGAAGCGAGATGAGCACTAGTGCTTCCTGCCAATTTTTTGATAGCAAATAGGACAGATCAGAGAGATAAATCCATCACGTCTTTTATGACGATCCTCCCTCCTACCAAGTGTGACCTTGGTAAGCAGTGTTGGGAAACATATGCCTCTGTCGGTCTTGGAGTGGCCCAATGTATAGATAAAAGAATAGGAACTCCTCTCTTCGAGAGCCCTGTCAAGAAGTACACATCATCCATATCAATCTCGATCACATGTGGTCCTATTCAAAATGCTTGCTTATCATTATCCCATAAGTCGATCAAATATCTGAGCAAAAGAACTTCTTTCCTCATATTTTGGAGTTTGAAGTACTTGAGAAAGCTGTAATTTTGTAAGTTCGTCGTCGCTTGAGGGTCTTGTAAATCAACGATGCTATCAAATTCATGATCGCATTATTTCCATTCAATCATGATTAGCTATGAGGAAAAGCTGCAAATTCATCAAATAATCATCATCAGCTAAGTTTTCAAAGAAATAAATTTCCCTTTTTTAGTCTAAAAATAAAAAATAAAAAAGATTGCACCTAGCGCTCCCTTAAAGAATAAAACAGAGTGCTAATGCTCCCTCAACGCACATACCATGGCGTTGAAATCACGATCGATGCTCCCTCCATTACTTGAGGGAGCGTCGATCCAGTTCAGTGCTCTAGGGATTCCCAAGGAGCCTATGCACCTAAATTAAGGGTTGAAATGCAATAAAAAAACATGGAAATGAATGAGAAAGAGGAGAGAACCAACCTGATACAGACGGTTTTGAAAACGGTCACCCACAACTCTCACAATCAATGCCCAAAAAAATGCTCTGAAAGAGGAAAAAACTCAAAGAGGAAAGGAGAATAGTAAAACAAAGGTAAACATGTTTTCTTGCCCTAATTTGATATTTGATATGTTCAAATTTGGTCATTTTTCCTACTTTTCACATTTTATAAAGTTTATTTTTGGGTTTTTTGTCATTTTTTGAGAACCCACTAATATCTTTTTCTCAGGATAACTTGATTATGCAGGAATTCGAGTAGAGATTCTTTGATGACCTTGTAACGCTAATGAGCTTAGTCTTTGTTTTTTATCATGCTCATAAATACATGAGAATGCAACCGAGTATACTTGTATCACTTTTTCGGACTCGTAAAGGTTATACGAAAAATGAACCTCCTAGAGTTTTCTTTAATCTCTTTTCAGACTCTCTAAACATGAAACGATTTCCGAGTGATCTTGCTTCCTTTCACACTCGTTAAAAGGTTCAAAAGGGCATCTTTCGAGTAATAGTTTATCTCTTTTTCAGACCTCGAAGACTAAAAATACGAAAAAGGACAACCCCAGAGTCACCTTTAAGTTCTTTTCAGACTCTCTAAACATGAAAAAACACCGAGTTTTCCTTCTCTGAACTCGCTAAACTACACATTGAAGGGCCCATCTGGGGAGGAACCCTTACTTCTTCTAGTTCGTTAAATAAAGGAATATGAACTTACCGAAGGTGAGTTATATCGAGCATGTGTTATCCTCCTCGAGCTCGTTAAATTAAAAAGAGGTACTCATCTATCTGGACGGGGGGGGAAAATTGAAGGAAGTGGGTCAAGTTTCTTGAAAACGTTTTTAAAGCAACTCTTATAGTCGCCCTTGAACCCGACACTTGTTTTAACCTCCACACTGAACACTTGGATAATTTGCCAAAACCTCCACTTTGAACCAATCATGTGAGTCTTTCCTCTCCTTTGACCGATCCAAAGAAAGCCTCAACACTCGTTGCATTGTGTTTTGGTCCACTCTGAGTTTATGCTGCCAAGTCTCACATCGTGCCTCGGTGTTCAAGGGAATTTTCTGCCTCAACAATCACCATCCACAAAGTTACCAATTTCCATTCCCATGTTAGTATGTGTTCATCTGCTATATATTATCACTTTCTTGAGACAAGTTTCATGTCGACTGATGGGGTATACATCAATGCCCTCCTTCGACGAGTATTTTCCTATCGACTTCAACAAATTATCTGGGAAATAGACTTAGGAACACATCAGTGCATTGGGACATGCATGCCTCAATGGAATACATCCTTGCATTCAAAAGTGGGTATCCATTAATGACCCCTGACCAAATGATTCCACTGATGTTCGACTTCAATTCATTTTTCACATTCGCTGGACTGTATTTTAGAAGTACGTTGAAAATCATCGACATCAATGGTGATTTATCTCGCACTTGTTAACAATATAACTCAATAAATGATAATCAAGTGGTTTCTACCATGTTTGACATCAAAACATCTATTCACATGGGTAATATTTGTATTACATCAGGATTGGGACGAAGACCCTGGGTTGAGCATCCATTGTTATCTTCTCTGTCCAAGCTGTGAAGGAAGTCATTTGAGCATGTTGATATATATGTTGTCACATAGATATACATTGTATTGGTCTGTGGATGTGTTTTATCATCTCATAACTCCACTATTTATTTTGCATGGCTATGATCAGTTCATGTCATAGAGGTATGGATCCACATTGTATCTCTAGTGGCCATACCCTTAGTCAATATCATCATGGATCCGTAGTGTATTTATTGGTGGCCATGATTTGAGTCACTTATAGTCTGAGCATAGGTATGTTTTCCTCGGGACTGGAACACATATTAACATTGTTTGATGGTTGTCTGCAACTTCTACCAGGTTCCCCCACTCCATACCATTTCTTTGAAGAATCCACAAAGTGTTTCGGCCATCAACTTTCATCTTCTAACTTCACACTTTGGGGGGAAATATGTTACACATAAAAATTCCCCACTTTGATAATGTCACATTCTCATTGTCATAAGTGTCGCACTTTTGTCGCAAGTGTCACATTTTCTTTCCGTAAGTGTCGCATCATGAACGAAACCATGAAAACACTTGACAAACCCCTAAAACATGTTAGAAGAAGAAGCCCCATCAAATGACATTGAAAAAAATGTTTTTCTATGAGAATTGCTTATCTTGGAAACTTTTGGGAATATCAACGCTCCAATGCTCATATATAGGGAGATCTAGCACTCCTTTTCCATCTCATATGGAGCATTGTATCACTTTGTTTCCCATTCTAAGGGAGCATCGAGTTGGTTGAGAAAATCTTGGAAGAAATCCCATTTTCTTCTAAAGACAGCTATGGATGGATCAAGTTGGTTTGGCTCGACTCTAACTCATGGGTTGCATCTAAGGGAGATATCAAAACTATTGGAGCCATATCCTCAACTAATTCAAAATATACCCAATGTGGTTGAGCCTCTCAAATCCTATAAATGGAGGCATTCTCATGGTGAACAAGGAGGAAAAAATAAGCAAAGCATTGTTATTTTGATTGTGGATATTTCGAGAAAGGGTTGGACAAGGAGGACTTAGAGAGGTTGTTGCAACATCATCTGAAGGTTCTAAGTTTCCTTTTGAAGTTCTCATTAATATACTTAGCCTATTTCCTTCTTGTATGTGTTTACATGTACTTGTCTATGCTTGTCTTAATCTTCATAGATCGATTGATTTTGTCTAATCCATTAGAGTAGGAGATAGTCATTTGTTTCTTGTTTTCCATTGCATGTATTTTTTGGGACTCACAGATTGGATAAGCTTGGGAAAATGTTGAAATTGAGGTACATCATACTTTCCCTCCTTCTCTCTTTTTCGATGGATAAAATGAATCTATAGGAATGGTAGTTTCCAAAGGTAGTTTTATGTCTTGGTAAAGGGGTTTTTACTCCAAGGGAAAGTTCACCTGTCCGCAGGGGAATATTTCAGTAACACTAAGGGAGATGCATAATGTGCCATATGCATAACATCCAAGATATCATAAAACTATTATAGTGGTAAGATGCCAATATTTTTGGTCTAGCATGAAGAAATATATCACTAATTATTTGGCCAAATGCATGGAATGTCAGAAGGTAAAGGATGAACATAGACATCCAACATGATTGTTGCAACCATTTCCCATTCTTGAATGGAAATAGGAAGTTGTTACTATAGATTTTATTACCAAATTGCCTAGGTCAACAAGGAAACATGATTCCATCATGATAGTGGTGGACAAACTCACAAAGGCTGCACATTTCATTACAGTGAAAGTAACTCACAAGGCATCAAATATTACATAAATTTACATGAGATAAATTGATAGGATACATGGTGTGCCTAAGGCAATAGTGCTGGATTGATATCCCAAGTTCACTTCCAACGTTTGGAGGGGGTTGTTTATGGGATTTGGGACAAATTTAAATTTCAGTACAACATATCATCTAGAGTCAGATGGGCAAACATAAATAATTAATCGAATAATTGAAGATATGTTGAGAATTTATGTAATATATAATCCTTCTAAGTGGGAGGACTACATCAATTTAGTTGAGTTTTCATACAACAATGAGTATTGAGAATCATTGAAGATGAGCCTGTTTGAAGAATTGTATGACAAAAAATGCAACACACGAGTAAGTTGGGATAACCCAACAGACAAAGTTGTGATTGGGCCAAAATTGTTAAAGGAAATGGAAGAATAGATGGTAAAAATAAGGCATAATTTAAAAGTTGCACAAGATCAGAAGAAGAGCTATGCTGGTAGAAATATAACAAATATAGAATTCAACGTGGAAGAGAATGTGTTTTTAAAATTTAAATCCAAGAGAAGCTCGCTGAAATTGAGAAGTTTCCCAAAGTTGGCAACGAGATATTGTGGGCCTTTTGAGGTCTTAGAAAAGATAGCACCAGTTGCATACATGCTAGCATTACCTGCATCCATGAGAATTCATAATGTGTTCCATGTGTTTTTGTTAAAAAATTATGTTCCTGATCCTATTCATGTGATTGATTGGAATGTGATCCAGGTGGAACATTGTTGTGAGAAATATTACCGTACAGATAGGTTAATCTCCCCTTAGCTAGGTTTTCTTCAGCTAAGATAGAATAGATAAAATGGACAGTAACATCCCTTGATATTGTCTATTCACACATGAAAATGAGAAGAGGGAAAATGAAGTAAGAGTTCACCTTTTTCGAAGGTTGTCCTCGCTGCTCCTTGTTGTTCCAGCATTGGATCCAATCCTAGCTTGAACACGATCTCCCTGCATTTAGGTAGAGCAATATTCCTCTTCTACTACTTGCACAAAGTTAGATGAAAGAATATCTAACTAAATGAAATAAGCATAACATTCATATGTAAACTAAATAAGACAGAAGTATGGGAATAGACCAAGCTTATATTCATGAGAAACAATGGACAATACTTACAATAATTTTGATGTGATGCATTCTTTCCTCCAAGATTATCCTTTCCATCCCATTACATCGCCTAACAATAATGAGAATGCTTCTGAACTATCTCGAAATATCTCAAGAACAAAGGTTTCATACTCTCCAGAACTCCCTCTTTACCCATGAATTTCCTTTTTTCTATAGAACTTGAGAGGCTTAATGACCATAAAAATTCAAGGGAATGGTTGAGATATTCACTCCTTAGGTTAGGATTTAGTACCCAAAATGGAAGAAATATTGATGAATTGAACTCATGAGTCATCCCTCAACCATAACCACTTATGATCATCTTAGGATTTTCCCATAGAAAAAGGTGGGTTAGGTGTAAAAAAACTAATGCTCCCCCAAATATTGACACAAAGTGTTACTAATGATCCCCCATAGTGGACTAGGGGGAGTTACTTAGGGACTGACACTCCCTATGTATAGGCAGGGTGGCATCAGTCATAAAAAATGGTCAAAAACTCAAGGTAAAAAGTGGTTTTTCGACCTTCAAATCATGAGTTTTCTTCACCAATTTCTCTAGGGAACATGATAGACACTTCCACATGATGAAAAAGTGTATTTAGGATTCCATGTGATGGGTTCTTCTCCCCCAAGTTTTCTAGGGAACATGATCAACACTTTTATAATTGCAACATTCAGTTTCAACACTTAGTAGAATATAAGTGCGCCACCTAGGAATGTGGAAAATCGACACCTACATAAGTGATACTTAAATGTGACACTTAGTAGTGTGGAAATTTGATGTGTAACAGATTTCCTCTAAAGTGTGAGGTCAGAAGAGAAACTGATGGCCAAAACACTTTACAAAATGATGTGCGCTAAGGGGTGTTTGTGTAACGTCCCTGACCACCCATGGACGAGCCACGCTACATGAGAGAATTCTCTTGTTCTCTTAGCAGAACATAGTGTAACATACCCAACATCCAACTGAGTTATGCCACATATTTTTTTCAAACTGCATGCATTTAAAACATACACACACAACACTCTTGCATAAGATTTATATATAAAACGTAACAAACAAATATATTACGCAAATTCACGAAGTCATACTGAAATAACAATAAACCTAGACATGCAACATATATAGGAAATACCCAAAAACATATAGATATTTATAATCACACATAGGATAAACCCATAAAAATAAACACGTAAATAACAATGCAACATGTAAATTTATCACGCAATTGACACTTATCTTGGCAAGAATGTCACCAACTGCGTGCAGACCTTCCATGAACCTCCCAGCCTTAGAACACACTGTTCATCACTCTCAACAGTGAGTCACCCCCGATCTGGGACTAAACTCCACCTGGGTAAAGGGATTCCTA
>JZKD02S2270060.1:27025-38777 GCA_000966675.3 Picea glauca | reverse complement strand
TCACTAAAAAATCTAGAAAAACAACAAGCAAAGCAATGTCTTCTCTCAATGAACGTACTAGTTGGTGATGAAATACAACATCATGTGATCAAATCCAAAAGGGGATATGATATGAGTGGGTGGATCAGTTACGTTGGTGGCCTACTTAAAATACTTCCACCTTGGTGCAAGTTTCCTCACAACTTTATCTGTGGGTTACCCTCCAAGGAGCCCGAGTGAGTTTGACTAACGTTTGTTCCAGATACAGTGAAGACTTTCCTTCACCATCACCTTGTGTAAGGACCCTAAAGATTATTTCCACTAAGGATACCAACTCGTAGTCAGCCTCTAGGTAGGTACAATCGACAGTCGAGTCCAAACATATGGGCATGATATCAAGTCTGAAATTCTTCAAGAGAATTTAGGACAAATGGACCGGTAAACTCCAGAGGACCCTGAACGGATTCTGAATTCATGAAGCTCCGAGACCAAATGAAAATAGTTTATCCTCAAGAAGAACCCCCAATATAAGATCGTACTACTATGATTGGTTAAGTCTTGTAGGGATAATCTTTGTTTCTCTCCTGCACGCAACCTCGTGGTTAACCCCTGTGTCAAAGGGGGATCCCAACTATGCTTATACGAAGGTTGGATTTTCTCTCCCCATCGCAATATTTTGAGTTTTTCTTGAAAGATTTGGATTTATTCTCACATCCTATTCCAAAGCTCTAGTCCTAGTCTATTGTTGGTGTAATGATCCAAAAAATAAAATTTTCTAGTTTGATTTTAATTAGTGTTCATTTTCATGGTTATTTGTTACGCAATGGTGTATGATAGTGAAATTGATGATGTTTGAGATTCGACTTCATAAAAAGTAAAAAGAACGATATGCAAACTTTATCTTCAATGAACTTCTACCTATGAGAAGGAGAAGATTTTATTTTCTTTTGTCACTAGAAAACACTCAAGAATGAAAAATTTTATATTATTGTATTCTCAACAATAATTCAAACGATTTCCAAATTACAAAGAAAGACTTTTTCAATATCCAAAACCAATGCATACAAGTATTTCTTTGTTTGATTGCGAATGTAAATTAAAATTTTCGTCTAATTCTTTGTTCTTTCACTAATAATGAAAAAGGTTCACTACTATGATTTTAAAAAGAGGAAGCAAAAGTACACAAACAAAGACACTCTCAACAGTAAATAAGAAACCAAAAGAAGAACAAACTATTCACTCAAAGAAAAACACTAAAAAATCAAAAGTCACACTTTATAGTCGACTTGAATTGAGTAAGGGATCAAAGATAAGGAAAACAATATTGTGATCAATGACATTCCTCATGAAAACCTCTAATCAATCATATAATCGATAAGAGCAGCAAAAAGAAACCAAGTTTGAGAGAAAACGGTTCATTTTGCAATAAGGAAAGATCTGACAGATGACGTGGCTTCTTATTCTAACATTTTTTAGGGGTTGTGTCAAGTGTTTTCATGGTGTCGTTCGTGATGTGACACTTANTTTTTCCTCCCAATTGAACGGCTAAGGATTGTAATAATCCATGAGGAAGAAAAACTCTTCCATCAAATACTCTTAACATGGTGGGAAATTGATTAAGACCAGGTTATTTAAGGCCATTCCAGAAATCCAAGGACATAATACATGTGGATTCCTCTTCATCCAAGATCGTGCGATGAATATGTTGATTATGGACAATGACATTGATTTGGAAAGAAATTTGGTGAGAGAGTCGTGATTTAAAATTATCTAGGTTGAACGTGATATTATTGGATGACTTGGGATCTATAGCTCTGATGTCTTCCAAGAGAGTCCTACATTGGCTAGGACAGTGTTTTAGAACTTCGAGAGTTGACATAGCGCAAGGTGCTTGGGAAAAATCTTCAACAATGTTGTAGTTTTGATCATCACACGAATTAGGATTAAAGGTCGAATTTTGGATTGTGCTCTTGGGTGGACGTAGAATAGAGTCAAAACTTGGTTTCTCAATTTGGAGTGGTCCAGATGGATGAGTAACTGTAGTGGGCGATGGATTTGGTGTAGTGTCAGTAGTTACTTTTCCCTTATCAAGTTTACCTGGTGGTGTGTCATATGTCATAGTATGAGTGGTCAAATCTATCACATTAAACATGTAAATGTGTGCACTCGATGAAGCTTCCTCGTTAGGAGGATGATTTGGGTTAACTAATGTTGGAGGTGTAGGATTTTGTGCAACCAGTGACTGTTGTTGTGGAAAAGGATGTGTCAATACAACAGTTTGAGAATTTCCTTTTAAAAGTTTAGAAACTTCGTCTCGATGGGGGCAGTCTCCTGTGTAGTGATTGTCACCACAAATGAGACATGAAAATTTCATTTTTCACTACGGTTGCTTCTTAGTAGCAGGTGGTTGTGCTTGAGTTTTTGGATTTTCGGTTTGATTATTGTTTTTCTTAGGTTTATTCTTAGTTGTCTTCCCCCCACCCCCTCATTAGTGTGGAGAATCATATTGAACTGCATGCACTTCAGATACTTGAGTCGGGGTGGATATGGATGACAGTGAAGTCGACCTGGTAGCGGGGGAAGTTATTGAACGATTGGGTGTGTCGGTCGACTGTGAACTCGACTGGGTTTTGATGGAACTGATAACTCCATATGAATGGGCAGTGGAGGATGGTTATGATGGGTCGATTGATGTATGGGGAGCATTTGGAATCAATTCATACAAAGTTCTGTATTAGGAATAAACCAAGTCAAGATACTGGGCACGAGGAATGGCTTCTTCTTCTGTAACGACACAATCCATGGCTATGTCACGCACAATAGGAGGTAAAAGAGATTTGGTGAACCATTCAACCAACAATTGGTCGAGAATGGTTTCTTTGATCAACCGTCATCATCATCTCCATTTGTGAATATGATCAGAAATATGTATGGAGTTGGTCTGACGAAGGAAGGTCAAAAGTTTTGTGTCGGTCTCATAGCGAATAGGTAATTGGAAGTGAGTGAGAAAATCCATGGCAAGTGAATTAAAATATTGAAAAGTTCTGCATTGCAACTCAATGTACCATTTAGTCGTTGAACCCATAAATGTACGCTGGAAAATACGTAACCAGATAGAATCATCCATTAGTGAATTTGATTAACACCATAGATGAAAGGTCATAACGTGGTTATTAGGTTCTTCACCGGGTTTACTGTCAAATTTTGGAATATTGGAAGGCAATTTGACAGGAATGACTGGCCAAAAAGGGGAGTGTAATATGTGATCATTTGTTAATCTCAACAGATCCTGTAGATATAGAATGGCTAAGAATGGTAATTGTTGATTGGCTTGAGGATGATACAAGTGTGGAATAGGAACACCAGTAGGACCGTAAATGGGTTGGGGTTGATAGTTGTAGCCAACAAGTCCTCCCATATGTTGTTGATGTTGACCAGCAAAAGTAGGATTCATTTGTTGAGGAATTTTCATAAAAGGAGAAGGGAAACCTATTTGTCCCTAGGGAGGATAAACAGTGTAACCCAGGGGAGGATAGTTTTCTTAACTATTTTGAGGTGGATAACTAGTTTTCCCTTGAGGAGGGTAACTAGGTTGACCTCGAGGAGGGTAAGGGATTTTCCTTTGGAGAGGAAAATATTGTTGGCCTTGAGGACCCCAAGTGGGATTCGGAACCCATGGGAAGGGTTGTCCATAATACAATCTAGAAGGATTGTGATTTAGTATTCCTCCTTGCATGTTGGGGTTTGATGGTCCTCCCTGATGTGGTTGGTGAAACAAACCTCCTTGGAGTGGTCCTCAGGATTGTGGGGGGTTTCCAATGAAGGAAGATTGAAACTTTCCCCCTTTCATTGGTTGGGTAGCAACTAGGATTTGACTAGTGAATGGGGGTTTCCCCCCAGTTAGAATTGGTGTGTTTATGGATGGTTTCCCCCTGGTAAGGATTTGTCCACTAAACAGGGGTTTCTCCCCGGTAAGGATTTGTCCACTAAATAGGGATTTCCCCCCAGTAGGGATTTGTCCCACAGTTGGTTTTTTTTGTGTGGTAGGGTTTTGCATCCTCTAATGTGAAGGTGTCCCGAAAGGGTTTTGTAGAGTATATGAAGTTGTGGCTTGAAGAGGAACGATAGGTGTAACCATCATGGTACTTTTCAAATGAATAGGTAACACGGCTCTTGTTTCACTTTGAACTTGTCCTGAAGTGATAGAAATATTGATTATTTGTTTGACGGGACAGTCAATAGGCTAACCTGATGATCCTGCCTCTGCACCGGTGGAGGTAGATGTATATGGAGGGTCAAAGGGTGGTCAGATAAAATTGAATTTTTCATAAAGGTCTCGTCCCGATGGGGTTCTCCATATAAAACTAATAGGAGTTTGTTGTAGATCCATCATTTCAGTAGAATGGATAGGGGTAGTGTATTCTTCGTTAAAAGTTGGTTGTATTGGTTCCATATCTAGTTGATTATGTGGCCTTGATGATAGGCTAGGGTGATCCTCTACTACAATGTTACATGAGGAGTCTAGTTGGACAAGGAGTGGATCGAGAGGAATTGTCAAAGTCGGGTTTACAGGAAAGGTGGAATCTTCCTTAACCACAACTAAATCTCTCTCAGGATTTGCTAGCAAAGGAGTAGAAACACTCCCAACGTCTGAATGGTTCTCGACCTCTTCACGGCAAGTGTCTTCAGGTGAGTTAGGAGGTAGGGATTCGTAGCCTTCTGGAATAAAACCTTGCATCCTACGTGATCTACGAAGACCTTTATCGACCACAATACCAAA
This sequence comes from Picea glauca, assembly GCA_000966675.3. Taxonomy (NCBI): domain Eukaryota; kingdom Viridiplantae; phylum Streptophyta; class Pinopsida; order Pinales; family Pinaceae; genus Picea; species Picea glauca. Next base: position 34,018 of record JZKD02S2270060.1, on the reverse strand, counting down.
TTTTAAGGACAACTAAAGTAAACAAACAACACTCACTAAAAAATCTAGAAAAACGACAAGCAAAGCAATGTCTTCTCTCAATGAACGTACTAGTTGGTGATGAAATACAACATCGTGTGATCAAATCCAGAAGGGGATATGATATGAGTGGGTGGATTAGTTACATTGGTGACCTACTTAAAATACTTTCACCTTGGTGCAAGTTTCCAACATTATCTGTGGGTTACCCTCCAAGGAGCTCGAGTGAGTTTGACTAATGTCTGTTCCAGGTACAGTGAAGACTCTCCTTCATCGTCACCTTGTGTAAGGACCCTAAAGATTATTTCCACTAAGGATACCAACTTGTAGTCAACCTCTAGGTAGGTACAATCGACAGTTGAGTCCAAACGTATGGGCATGATATCAAGTCCGAAATTCTTCAAGAGAATTGAGGACAAATGGACCGGTAAACTCCATAGGACCCTGAACGGATTATGAATTCATGAAGCTCCGAGACCAAATGAAAATAGTTTATCCTCAAGAAGAACCCCCAATATAAGATCGTACTACTATGATTGGTTAAGTCTCATAGGGATAATCTTCGTTTCTCTCCCGCACGCAACCTCGTGTTTAACCCCTGTGTGAGAGGGGGATCCCAACTATTCTTATATGAAGGTTGGATTTTCTCTCCCCATCGCAATATTTTGAGTTTTTCTTGAAAGATTTGGAGTTATTCTCACAACCTATTCCAAAGCTCTAGTCCTAGTCTATTGTTGGTGTAATCATCCAAAAAATAAAAGTTTCTAGTTTGATTTTAATTAGTGTTCATTTTCATGGTTATTTGTTACACAATGGTGTATGATAGTGAAACTGATGATGTTTGAGATTCGACTTCCCAAAAAGTAAAAAGAATGATATGAAAAATTTATTTTCAATGAACTTCTACCTATGAGAAGGAGAAGATTTTATTTTCTTTTGTCACTAGAAAACACTCAAGAATGAAATTTTTTATATTATTGTATTCTCAACAAGAATTCAAACGATTTCCAAATTATAAAGAAAGACTTTTTCAATGTCCAAAACCAATGCATACAAGTATTTTTTTGTTTGATTGCGAATGTAAATTAAAATTTTCGTCTAATTCTTTGTTCTTTAACTAATAATGAAAAAGGTTCACTACTATGATTTGAAAAAGAGGAAGCAAAAGTACACAAACAAAGACACTCTCAGTAGCAAATAAGAGACCAAAAGAAGAACAAACTATTCACTCAAAGAAAAACACTAAAAAATCAAAAGTCACACTTTATAGTCGACCTGAATTGAGTAAGGGATCAAAGATAAGGAAAACAATATTGTGATCAATGACATTCTTTATGAAAACCTCTAATAAATCAGATAATCGATAAGAGCAGCAAAAACAAACCAAGTTTGAGAGAAAATGGTTCATTTTGCAATAAGGAAAGATTTGACAGATGATGTGGCTTCTTATTCTAACATTTTTTAGGGGTTGTGTCAAGTGTTTTCATGGTGTCGTCTGTGATTTGACACTTACAGAAAGAGAATGCGAAACTTACGACAATTGCAACAAAAGTGCGACACTTACGACAATGAGAATGTGACATTATCGAAGTGAGGATTTTTTATGTGTAACACTTAGAACCAAATTTCTCAATTCCTGAAAATTGGGAACATAAACTCTATTCTGAAATAAGAGGATTTCATCCTCTTCTAGCTTATAATCCTTATATTTTTGTTGTATATCATTCTGCTATATGCTCTCTCAACTTGCACATAATGTTGATATGTCATTACAACCTCTCTATCTTTTAAATATGTCATGTACATGCTAATGGTTGTAGCATGCATTTTATGCACCCTTCTGTTGAGTGCATCAACCACCTTGTTCTTTTTTTCCTTTATGTGCTTGATATCAAAGTTATATTCACTAAGAAATTCCAACCATCTAGTTTGTCTAACATTTAGTGTTGGTTATTCAAACAGATATTTCAAATGGTTTGTCCATAATTCAATTTTTTTCCTATGAGGTAATTCCTCCACATTCTTAAGGAATGTACTATGGTTGTCAGCTCTAAGTCATGTGTGGCATAATTTATTTCATGTTCCTTCAATTTTCTGGACTCATAACAAATTACATGTCCATTTTTCATAAGGACTCCATCGAGCCCTTCCTTGCATGCATTTGTGCACACAACAAAATCCTCGTCCGGATCTGCAACTTTTAAAATAGGTGCATTGGTTTACAAATCATTTAAGCACTAAAAATTTTATTCACACTTGGCACTCCACTCAAACTTTACTCCTTTCTTTTGCAAAGATGTTATTGGGTGTGAAATTTTGGAGAATCCCACAATGAATCTCCTATAATAACCAGCTAGACCCATAAATGATCTAACCTCTAAAATATTTATTGGTTCTGGCCAACTCTTGATTGCTTCATCATTTTTTGGATCCACTGCCATTCCCTCTTTTGAAACAATGTGACCCAAATAATGGATCTTCTTTTGATAAAAAAGTGCACTTACTCAATTTGGCATACAATTGGTTCTCTCTCAATACTTGTATCACCATCCTCAAATGTCACTCATGCTCTTGTTGTGTCTTGGAATAGATAAGAATATCATCCAAGAATACAATTACAAACTTATCTAAGAAATATATGAACACCCCATTCATCAAACACATAAATGTAATTGGTGCATTTTTCAAACCAAAATGCACCACCACAAGTTCATAATGTCCATACCTTGTCCTAAAGGTTGTTTTTCTAGTGTCATCTTCTTTGATTCTCACTTGATGATAGCCTGACCTCAAGTCAATCTTGGAGAATATCTTTTCTCCTTTTAGATGATAAAAAAGTTCATCAATCCTTAACAAAGGGTATTTATTATTTATTGTAACCTTGTTTAATTGTCTGAAGTCAATACATAACCTCAACGTTCCATCTTTCTTCTTGACAAAAAGAACTGGGGCACCTTAAGGAGAGACACTTGAGCATATGTGCCCTTTCTTTATCAACTCTTCTAGTTTCATTTGGAACTCTTTTATCTATGGTGTGATCATTATGTAGGGAGTCTTAGATATTGGGGCAACTCCAGGCATTAAGTCAATTGAGAAATCTATGTCCCTCTTTGGTGGCAATTCCGATAACTCCTCGAACACATATTTATACTCTTTCAAGACTGGATAATCTTCAATAATTGGTTCTGTATCCTTGATTGGTTCTTCCATATGGGATGCATATATCCGACACCCTTTTCTAAAACTTCTTTTCAACTGCAATGCTAAAACTTATTTTATAAAAATCTACAACAACACGATGATTTTCTAGTCAATTCATACCAATCAAGCAGTCATAAGACCCAAGCGATATGATGTTCAAATCTACCTTAGTCTTAGTTCCATTCAAATTTATTGGGTATTCTTTAACAAGCTCATTAATTCTTCTCTTGGTTTCAGTAGCTAGTGGAACTAACCAAGACTTTCCATTCTTACTTTTCTTCAATTTAACTATTTCGATTAGTTTTGGATCTATATAGCTATGATTAATTCTAGAATCAATTAAAATAGATATGGGTTGATTATCTAACTTACCTTCCACTTCAATCATGTGGGATTTATAGTCTTCTTGTCTATTGTCCAAGGCTGCATAGATCCTTGGCATGTTTTTTCCCATATCCTCTATTGTCTCCTCCTTATTGATGTTATGCAAAATCTTCATCTTATCTCCTCAATGAGGAAAATATTTATACATATGATCTCCTTCACATCCCCAAAACTTTATGGGATGTTGTCTTGGTCTCTTTTCCAAGGAATTCGTCATTTTATGATCACCTTGAGATGGTTTCCCTTGTTGATATGATTGAGATCTATTTCTGATTAAAGGTGGCTTGAATCCTTTATTCCTTTGATCCATGTTTCATTTCTTATTTCCATCCCAAGTCCTTTGGAAAACTGGATTTCCTCTATTCTTCTTATACAAATACTTTTCCTTTCTTATGGTTTCTTCTAAATTCCTGGGTTCATCAAACTGAATTGTATCCTTGTAAAAGGATGGAAGTCCACTCGGGAACCTATGAATTTTGACCTTATCATCTTTAATGAAGCTCACATACATGAGAAGTTCCAATAACTTTCTCGCATATTCATCCATGGTCATGTTCCCAAGCTTGAGTTCAAATAACTCTTTCATCTTCTTGACATAATATTGCTCTAATAAGTATTGTTGCTGAAAATATTTCTTGAACTGCTTCCAAGACATCATTTTCTCATCAAGGTGCTTAAATTGCTTCAGTCAGTCCCACCACATAGATGTCTTCCCTTGAAGATGGTAGGCTGCAATTCTGGCTTCTGCATTTCATGAGTATTTATGAAATTGTAAATATTTCATCATTCCAAGCAACCATGCTTCTGCATCTTCACCTTTCTTGTTTTCTCCATCAAATGATAGTGGTTTGATTTTCCTCAATTGTCCTTGTAATGTATCTGACCCATGTATCATTCTCTTATGTTTGACAAGAGATATACTTGGGTTTCTTGCCGACCTTGAACGTGCATATGTTTTTTTTGTCAAGTTCCCTGGGGAATGATGGTGTTGATTTATGCTAATACTCCTTGATTGTCTAGATCCTCCATGATCATCCCTCTTATCATGAGACTTAGATACCTCCACTTGTTTAGCGCTATCTTCTTTCCTTGTGCCTGAATCCTTGTTAACTTGTTTCTGTAGCATATTTAGGATTTGAAGTATCTCTTCTTGAGCCTTCATTATCCTCTCATTATCGGTCGTATATATCTACACTTATTTTTCCAGGCTTCTCATAGTTATAGGCCCCTACCCATCTCTTCTTCCATTAGACTCAGCTTCAACATTACCCATGTTGACATGTAGACCTCTAACTTATTCTTCATGGATGTAAAACCCTTGATCAACCTCCATATCTCTAGTTCTCATGTAGGTACTAAAGTCTATTTTTTGTATTTCTAATTCTGCAAGAATGTGCATGCAATAATCATTGTTAGAATTAAGCATATTTCAAGGTATTTATTAATTAGATTACAAGTCATTATTCATTTAAAATTATGAAAAGTATGAATACATTATTCTAGAATCTGATTCTTTAAATTCATTCCTCTTCAAAACATCTTTCTCACGGTTGTACTCATGCCCCATTTTGAGTTCTGAGTGAAAAGTTACAACATCCACATGCTGCAATTTCCACTCATTTGTTGCTACAACAATCGATTCTATACCTTTCTGAGAAAAACATAATGCCCAATTCAAAATTTTGGGTTAGTATATGTTTTCTTCTCCTCGAGACATTTCCAACGACTATTGGTTTTCTCAAATCTGAGCTCTGAACTGAAAGTTATGGCCCAGAGAAGTTTTGACTCTTTTACCCAATTTATCCATATATGTTTCAGGTGTCATCCTTCACTCCCAAAAAAATTTCAGGTACTCATAATATGATTTTGACTCCACCGCTAAATTATATGGGTCATAATATTTCCATCAACTACTCTTGTCCCCCAAACAAACTTCTGAGCATGGAGTTATGCCTTCTGGAAGTAAATCTAGTGCCAAAAGTTTACCCTCATTGTTTTGGCTATAACTTTCTCATACGAGCCCCGTTTTGTGAATTGTTTAGCTCATTTGATAGCTCTCTTTGTGTTCTTTTATTTGAGCTATAAAGACATAGTGTACATTATTACATTCTATTTTGATGGGCTTTGATTGGCTAAAAACGTCGTTTAGGCCCTCAAAAATACCTCGCAAGTTAATGAGCTTCAAAAACCACAAAAAGTCACATAAAATTGATTGTTTTATTGTGTTGACAGCCCCTTAAATATTAACCGTTGATCTCAAATCAATAGAAATATGAATTTTTCATCTAAATATATCGACCATCAATGATTGGCATCCTCCTTTGGGCACGCAAAGCATTTTTCTCAAACTGTCAATCCAACCATAGATTGTCGGTCCATTTCCCTAACACCCAATTTGTACACATTGCTAAATTGACCAATTCGACCATCTGTCATCGGAGATATTCATTGACGAATGGAAATTCTAATTTATTTGGTCGATGCCCGACCATAGACCCATCAGCGATCCCTGTCGATCGTCGAAAAAACTTCCCCAAATCGATCAACCTGACCATTGGTCATCGACCACTTATGTTGGTTGACGTGGCATGTCACATGGATGTTGATATCGCATGACACATGGATGATGAAATCGTCATCCTCTTTCCTCCATCGACCGCCAGCCAATTCTCTTGGACGAACCGAACTCCTCACTGAGTTGGCCGACGCCCGACCATCAGCATGTCGGCCATCAACGACCTTTGTCGCTTGTTTCAAAAACACTTCACCAAATCACTTGATTCCCAACCATTGGCCTATCAGCTATCAGCAGTTGAACATGCTTCGCAAAATTCGACCGACACCGACCATCAGAAATCGGCAAGTTTTGTTGGAAAACCTCGACACTTAGAATTTTTTGTCAAAATATGTCGATCCCCTACCATCAGTTGTCAGTGATCGGAGATTCCTTCTGGACAAACCCACTCTTCACCCAACTCATCGATTATGTTAACGATAAAATATGCACTGGCATTTTTGCAAGAATGATGCCTAATATTGTAGGGAACATTTGACTAGCTTCCCTAGCTCCAAATCCAAATCTGATTGCACCATTGGAAAGCTTATGATCTGTAGTTAAAAATAGACTATTTGAACGTGCAAAACGTGTTACAGGTATGAACTAACTAAGAGGGGGGTGGGGTGAATCAGTTAGTGTAGATTATTAACCATTTACTCTCATTTTTAACTTTGAATCATTAATCTTAGTGGCAGTGAGTCTTTACTGTGAAATTCAAAGTTATAAACATAAAGCAGATAGTATAACGAACAGCAATCACACACAGCATTCATTCACAAGTACGAGACACAGATTTTTCAAGAGGAAACCCAACCAGGGAAAAAACCTCGTCT
>JZKD02S2270038.1:7352-35549 GCA_000966675.3 Picea glauca | reverse complement strand
GTACTCTTATGATGATAGACTTCAAACTCCTCGATCATAGCCTTGATAGTGTTGTTGATAAAGTGAGTACCTTGGTCACTCATCAAAATCCTTGGACAACCAAATCTAGTGATCACTTGCTCAAATAAGAAATGTGTTTCTGTCTCTGCGCTACAATATTTTAATGATGTTGCTTTCGCCCATCTTGTTAGGTATTATGTCATAGTAATGATATACCTTGCTCTTGAACTTTTTTTTGTTGGGTTAATTGGTCCCACAAAGTCTATTTCCCATTTGTAAAATACCTAAAAATTTATTTTTGGTCTTAGGGGAATCTCATCCCCTTTTAGGCCTCTGCATTTCCCTGATATGCTAAAGGACCTGCTTTATTTCTTTCAGGTCGTCTTGTATTTTTCCCCTCTAGAGTTGGGCTTCCTCAGAGTCTTTCGTTGCGTAGTCCTACACCCTTTCTTCCATGAGGTCTGCATCATCCTCAATGATCGTATATTATGGGATCTCTTTATGCACTTTTTCCTTCTTATGCGAGCCTCCTGTATGTATGATTGGCCTCTTAGGGGGTCCTGTATCTTGTGGAGTGGATGTTGAGGGGGTTCCCTACGTCATAGTAGCCCCCACTCCTTGTTATTTCTATTGGGGGGAACTGTCCTTTTTCATTGTCTGTGTATTCTTCTTCGGCACAGTCCCCTTCTTTTTCTACATCGACTTTTGGTTGGGCTTCCTCGACTTCGTCGAATCCTTTGGTGCAATGATGTCTACTTATATACCCTTAGGCACTTCTTGAGTTAGGACTATAATTCTCCATTCATCATGCCAATCCTCATGTCCATATCTATATCATCTTCATTGACACAATACCTTAGTTTTAGCCACTCCTTCTCTGTATCCCTCTACACTTGAATTCACATGTTGCACCTCATCTCTCGGAACGTGACTATGTCCCTATACTGTGCGACCATGTCTGGAGTAATTATCCAAGTATTTGCAATACTCTTTTGTATTTCACTGAAGTACCTAGAAAATGTACCTGTGTTGGCACTTCTATGCTTACAGTTTGAGTTTCTCCCCAACGATGTGTACCACACTGCGTAGAAACAACCTATACAGTCATAGAAGTAGGAGTATCGGGGCTCCTTCCACTCCATCAACGCAATCAACATGAGTAGCCACGAGTAGTGGAAATCTGTATCGAAGTCCTGTGTGTGTTTTCATACATCGAGGAATAAGTTTAACAAATAGGGGGCCGAGCTGAGAAAAGTGCCATTAGCGCACTGCGCTGCAGCTGTAACGACCCCAACAATACTTCCTCTTTGTGACATTTCCTAAGCATCTTGTAGGCCATGATTTTGGTGGCCATCCTTGTTGTTGCTTCACTGATCCTTTTGATTATAATCTCATGTGAGCCTCTCTCTGTACCATAGGTTTTATTCATCTCCTCAGCCAAGGATTTCTCCTTTGATTTTCCATCGAGGTACTGTGCAGGGTTCTCACCCATTAATGGAAGACTTGTGATGAGTGATATAAGCTCTACGTCTATTGATATGGGTTGTTCCATCCATAGGAATCCTCCATGGAGGACTACCATCAACTGCTTGATGTAGTTGTTTACCTCTTTCCCCCTTCCAAAATGTGGAATATCAAGAAGATTTATAATCCCAGTGTTGGCTAGGTCGTCTGACCATGGATTTGGTTGTAATATTGGGTCTCCAAAGGGACATGTCCCTATGATGTCCAGGTACACCTGTTGCAAAAATTCGATAAATTTTCCAGCGTTGGCCACGTTGTGGCCTAAATACTTCATCTTATCCACGTATCACAGAAGTGTCGGTGTGGTTTGCACTCCCTTTGGAATGCGTGGTAGTATTATGGTTGAGTCAGGTTGTTTGCGCGAGGACAACACCATGGGTTGTTTTCCTTTTCTTCTTGGCGACTAACTTGAGGACCCAGCCTCCATCTGTCTCTTTCCCATGTCAGGGTTTGTTTGGTCAGTAATGTCTTCCAATAGGCCCTCCTGCTATTACTGATATTGTACTCTAGGTGGTTTGGGCACTACAACCTTCGTGTGTGTGGTGGCTTCGCCATTTTTTGCTGGGCTCCCTTGACCGTCTCATTTTTATGTGGGTTTCCTGCATCATCTATAGTGTGACCCTGCACACCATTGTGGGGGTTGAATTCCATGGACATTGCCATTGGAAGTTGTATATCTTCCACCACTAGTGTAGTGTTTACTGGTTCTTCGTGTGTTCAAGGAATTGCATCCACTTCGACAAATTTCTCTATCTGTAGGGTTTTGTGTTCAAATTATGTTGTTTCTTGTGGTTCTCTAATGATGCTTCTGGTTTTTCTCCCTACTTGGTTTGGTGCACCGATCTTTGGTGGTTCCATAGTGGGTACTGGTTAGTTCTGGTCAAATAGGTCCCAACTGGTTCGCCTTGTATTCTTCATTAAGTCGCTTCCTCTTCGTGTGCTCTTTCTCTATGTAATTTCATGATTTTACAATGAGTCTGATGTTACCCATGTTTCCCCTTTATATAGGAAATGTCATGAAGCTTCTCAGATAATATTCCCTGGCTGTGATTAATGTAATAGTGGTTTATGCATATGTTCCATTTAATTTCATAAATGCCACCAGTTAGCACCTTTTTACTCAAACCATCATTTTTCATATTTCCTCTTTTTCTGACCGTTGGTCCCTTTTCTAGTGCACTGATATTTTCAAGAGTGTGGTGTGCCTTTTTTGTAACCTTTCCGTAGTGCACAATTTATCGCCCATATGTTGTGCACATATATTTTTTTCTTTCATCGTGCCGAGTCCCCTTTCTATTGCGTGTTGTATTTTCCAGTATTTTTTTTTCCTTCTTTTTCTCCTTTCTGTTTCTTTTTCTCATTTTATCTAACTTAACTTCTACTGTAATACATTATGTACATGTTTTCTTACTGTTCTTTTGTGTTTTAAGAACTAGGAGGTTGACTATCCTTGTACAATTTCAGTTGACTCCCATTGATAATTCCTTCCAGCTATGCTCCTGCGAGATCCTTTAGTTGTACAACTCCCCAATCTATGATAGTCTTTACTTCATAGGGTCGTAGCCAATGCATTCTGAATTTACCAGGATGTTGCAAAAAATTATTGTTATAGAAAAAGACTAAGTCTCCTTCCTTGAAACTCTTTCTCTTGATATGTATATCATGCCAGATTTGTCTCTTGCTTTTTGTACTTCCTGATGAAATCTTGCAAGAATCTTATCCTCTCCATCTCCATTAGTTGAATCAACCTTTCCTTCATTGCAACTCTTTTTGTCATGTTGGTGATTGTTGCTATGCGGTACTAGAAATTCTAATGGTACTATTGCTTCCTTCCCATACAATAACCTGAATGGTGTTTGTCCTGTCATATTTTTGCATGTATTCCTGTATGCCCATAATACTGTTGGTATCTTCAAATACAAATCATCCATTTTTGCATTGTAGATATTTGTTAGAGAATTCGACAAGATCTTATTGAAGGATTCTACTATTCCATTTGCTTGAGGATGGTATTGTTTACTCTTCTGATGACAAACTTAAAACTCTTCAGTCATAGCCTTGATAGTGTTGTTGATAAAGTGAGTACCTTGGTCACTCATCAAAATCCTTGGACAACCAAATCTAGTGATCACTTTATCAAATAAGAAATGTGTTTTTGTCTCTGTGCTACAATCTTTTACTGGCACTGCTTCCACCCATATTGTTAGGTATTATGTTGCAGTAATGATACACCTTGCTCTTGACCTTTTTTTTGGTGGGTTAATTGGTCCCATAAAGTATATTTCCCATTTTTCAAATACCTACAAAGTTACTTGTGGTCTTAGGGGCATCACATTCCTTCTATTAGGTTTACCAACCTTCTAACATACATCATATCTCTGACAATAGTCCTTATCATCTATGTGAATTGTTGGCCACCATAGTCCTATGCACAATACTTTCTGCGTGGTAGCGTTTTTTGCATAATGTTCTCCAGCTATTCCCTCATGAGATTCTGCCAAAATCCTAGGCCTTTTGTGTTTTAGTATGCATCTTCTCAAAATGATGTCGACACCCATCTTGTATAAGTTTCCTACAATTAGTTGATATTCTGCAACTCTGACTACCAAATTTTTCTTTTGCGCAGTGTTAAAATCTTGTGGCGCAGTCCCTGTACTCAAGCATTCAATGATGTCAGAAAAATATTCATTGACTACTTGGATTGAAAATAATTGCGCATCAGGGAAGTTGTCTTCCAAGTTGGCAGGTTCTTTTCCATTGGTTACCCTTGACAAGTGATCAAGTCCTGCATTTAGCTTCCCTGTTTTGAATATCAATTCAAAATCAAATTCCTGAAATAACAATATCCATCTACAAATCCTCCCCCCCAACACTGGCTTGTTGACTAGGTATTTGAGGGCTGAATGATTTGTGAACATATTAAAGTGTTTTCCTAGTAACTAATGTCTAAATGTTTGAAGTGCATAGACCATATTTAGGCCTTCTCTATATGTAGTATTGTAGTTCTTCTATGATTCATACAATTTTCTTCTTGCAAATGCTATAGGATGGACTAAATCCCCTTCTCTTGGTTTCGCCAAAATTGCTCCAAGTGTTATCGCTGATGCATCTACATGCACATGGAATGCATTTTCCCAATCTGGGAATACTATAATAGGTGATGTGACCATTTTTTATTTTAGGTTTTTGAAACCTTGCTAACAGTCCTTATTCCACTAAAATTTAGTATCTTTCTTTAACAATTTCTCCATGGGCACAGTGATCTGTGCATAACCTTTTATAAAAAAATTGTAGTATCTTGTATGTCCCAATGTTTCCCTCAACTAGCACACTGATTTTGGTGGTGGTAAATTAACAATTACTGCAATCTTAGAAGGATTCACCAATAACCCTTTTTTACAGACTAGGTGTCCCAAAAATACACTTCTTGATATTCAATGATATTTTACATTGTCTGCATCTTTCTAACATCATCCTTAACACTTCCACATGGTATTTTAAAAGACCATATATGGTCCAATCATCCAGATAAACTTCTAAAAACTGATGTATGAACTCCTTAAAAGCAGCTATTGAAAACCTTGAAAATATAGTTGGTGCATTCTTCATCCCCAAAGGAATGAATGTGTACTGGTAGGATCTCCATTTTGTGGAAAAAATGGTCTTGTACCTGTCTTTTGGGGATATATTATTGATCTGATGGTAACCTGATAATCCATCTATAAATGAGTAGGCCTCATGGCATCCCACATTCTCTAATACCTCCTCTGTGAAAGGGGTGGGAAAAGAGTCATGTAGGCAAGCATCATTCATTTTCCTCAGGTCTACACAAATCCTTATTCCCCCTTGTTTCTTTTCTTGCACTACCATAGGGCTTATCCATTCATATTCCTCCAATGGTTCTATGATTCCATCTTCTAAGATTCTATCAATTCCTTCTTTCACTTTCTGCCTATATATTGGAATCAATCTATACGGTCTCTGTCTGACAGATCTAGCCTCAGGTTTGAGAGGTATCTTCATCTCTCCTAGATCTCCTTCTATGCCTTTCATCTCTGTAAACGTTGTTGGGAATAGTTCATTGTACTCATGCAATAACTATGTTATTCTTTCCACTGTTTGTTCATCCCAATAGTCTCCAATACTTGCCATTTTAGGCTTATCTGTTGTCCCAATATTAAATTTATTCACTTTTATAGGTGAAACAAATACTTCTGATTGCAAAGATAAACCTCCCACCTTTCTTTCACCTTCAACGTCTATAATATGAATGTTGCGCGGGTCATCTTCATCTGGTGCTTCTTCTTCCACATGATAGCATGACAATACTTCCTTAACTATCTGTCTATTTTGTTGTTGATACTCTTTCATAAGTTCAACCTCTGGTTCATCAATAAATATCACTCCTCTAATTTGTTTGAGTGTTGAATCAATGTTGGGGTTCTCATGTTGAAATGAAAAAGTGACTATAAATTTATTCTATAATGCTGTCCATTATGCAGTGCCTCTACACAGTTCCTAGTCTACATACCAGTTTTCTAAAATTCCTTCTAAGGCATGAATGAAGTAATGAGGCCAATCCTCTAGTGGTGTCATTTTGCATAGTGTTCTGCATCTCTCCAAATGTTCTCTTGTGTCCTGTGTCCATCATAACTCTACATCTTATTTCTCCCTTGCTCTGCATCAAATCTAATGCGCAATAATCACTTACATTGGTACCAGTCCTTAACTATTTCTTTATGTGTACCCCACAAGCTTGTAGGTGTTCCCTTGAGTGCAATGTCTAGGGATAAGAGCCTTTGATTCTCTAAAAATTCATCTTTGTATCTTGTTAGGAATTCTTTTAAGTCATTCACCCCATGAAAATTGGGAGGTTCTCTTATCTTTGTCCCTACCCATCTCACTGCGCGATCTATTCTTGCGCACCTTTGTGTAGAGACTTCATGTAATCTTTGTTTCTGATTCTCCAAGCTTGTATCTAAGTCAGAAGAACATGATGTGATGCTCCTCCAGCTGAGTACTCCATCTATAGTTGGGTTGAAATAATATTCTTCATGCATGGTGGTTCTATATAACTGGTTGATTTCCTCTAGATCTAAGAAAGTGGGTTTTACAAACCTTTCTCCTTATGATAGATCTAATGACGTAATGAATCGGTATTATCCTGATTTGAATGTCATTTTCCTTGTCTTCAAGTTGATTATGGCCTGGTTATCAAATTCCCAATCCAAGCCAAGCAATGATGGATAGGGTGTTGTGCCATCCACTATTTCTATCACTTCAAAGTCTGCCTTAGTGCACACTCCATCTAGATCTATTGTCACACCCTTAAGCCTTTCAATTGGTAGAACCATGTGTTTGTTTTATAGCTTCAATTGGACAGGAAAATAGCCTAGTGTGGGCTCTCCCATACACTATCATGTCTTCTTGGGTAACACATTTACCTCAGAGCCTAAATATAGTATGATGTCCCCCATATTGAAATCTCCAATGTTAGCATTCAATCTGAATTCCCTTCTTGTATGGAGGTGATTGACTATTTTCTATTCTAACTTCATCTCTACCTCTATGTTACATTTTTCTAACATATTTTGCAACATTTTAGCAGATGATTGGTCATTCAGTATCTTAACACAGGATTGTAGAAAATTATTTATGGTACTTACTTACGCTATAGGTGGTACTCTATTGGTGTGGTCCATTGATAAGGGCATCTCGTACATTGGTACGTTTTGAGCATGTTGTGCGGTTGATGTAGATGCAACATATTGATTGAGGAACTCATGTCTTTCCTCCTTGAATATTTCTTTTTCTTTCCCCACATCAAACTATTTATGTGGTTCTATATTCCTCTCCACCCATTGGTGTTGCACAGACTCTAGTATTATTGTGTTAGCTCTTGTCTTTTCTCCTCTTCGGATGACTATGTTGATATTTCTTCCATCATCCCTCGCCTCTACAGAAATACACTAAACATTTTGATTGTTTTGATTTCTCTTTTCTTGAATCTTCCCCATTAATGTTGGACAATCCTCTGTATCATAGTTTGTTGCACGACAATACATACATGTCGCAGGTGGAAGTGGACATTCCCTTGCATAGTGTCCTGGTTGTTGGCAGTTGTGGCACACTACTATACCTCTACCTCTTCCAAATCCTCCTCGACCTCATCCTCCACCTCTGTATCCACCTTGATCTGCTGGTGGTGTGTTGTACTGAGGCACCTGATTATACTGCGTGGGGTTATACTGTGGTTGTGGGTTATTATACTGAGGCTACATAATGTTGTATGGAGGCAATACCTGGTTAAACTGAGGTGCATCTTTCCCTGTCATCATTTCTTCCTGCACCCTATAGGTGTCTGACGTTCTCTCCTACATCAATTCCATTGTCCTACAATCTTTGTCATCATGACCTACTGATTTACAAAAGTTGCAATATGAACTCTTGGGTATTGTCTGATACTTAAACATGATTGGAAAATGATATAGATCATGTTCATGTGTTTTATAGATCTCACACCATGGTCCTTCTATTTGAAAAGGGTTTGGTATCCATGTTGTCATGTACTAAGAGAAAGTTGGGAAATCATTCTTGTGATGTCCTTATGTCCTTCATGTGGTACACCAAACAACTTATCTTTTCTCTTTTCCCCTATTCTAGTTTAGTTGAAATGTGACGTTATTTAGATCATCCTTCAACACTTCTATTGTTGGATCTCTCTTCTGATACTGGTTCTCTTCAAGTTTTAGGGCTTCCTGTAGAGCCTCTTTCTACATTTGAAACTTTTGTTGCCTCAAAGGGTATTTCAGGTGTGGTAGCAGTGAATTCACAAAGAGATGTCTATGCTGCATATCCATCATGACATACTTCAATTTTCCTTTTAATCATTTGAACCTTTGATCAATCTCCCCCAAAAAATCTCCTGGTTTCTGTCTAATCTCAAACAACCCATTCATGTATTGATCTTCTAAACTAGGCTTCTGAAATTCATTTATCAGTAGCTTCTTGACATCTGCAATCACCCTTGTTGTTCTTAGTGGATTGTTTACAACTAAGCTCATGTACCAATCCAGTGCATGGTATCTTAGCGTGATAGCTAATTGTGCAAGTTTTGTATCCTCATATGTGATCTATTTTTCTTCCCAAATCTTCTCACAGATAAACAAGTGCTTTTCAGGATCCTTTGATGCCTCTCCCTTGAATTCGGGTAACCAGATGGTGGGAGTATGTCTTTCCATATTGAATGGTGATGAACTATGACCTCTGCACGGTGTAGATACTTGACTAATACTTCTTGAAATCGCTCCTCCAGTCACTGCTCCTTGATTGGGTGCACTTCCTGTTGTCTTTCTTCCACTAAAATCCGGTTGTCTAAATGGTGGTGTTCTTTTTGGTGTATTAGCCACACATGGGTTTATGGGTTCCACACTAACACTGACATGGATAGGAGTTATGCCTTTTATTCCTTCCCTTGGACCTCTTGTATTCCTTTCATATGTTGCATACAATATTTCCTCAATCTTCTCCATAGTCCGGAGATCCTCTACCTCTTCTTCATCAATTTCCAAGCCCTCTCTCTTTGCTATGGCTCTCTTCTTATTATTCATCTTATTTTGGTAGAGTATTCCACTGCGCGTTTTTCCAGATATTTCCATGATATGCTTGATCTTATCTTCCTCCATCATGATTGGGTCCAAGGCCTCCTCCTTGTTTCCCTTATCCATCTCTTCCTCCATTTCTCCAACTCTTGTCAGTGCTTCCCCCCTTCCCCCATGCACGTAGGGAAGTTTAGTTGTCTAATGCCATGGTCATTACACCTTTGTTATACAGTACGATTTTGATGGAAGTATACAACGATATGATATACCTACCTTCGGGTCCCTTCCGGAAATATTTCTCTGCTGCGTTGTAAGACTTCACAATATCTAATGCAAATTCTATGATAAATCCTACAACAATATTGTCTAACCAGAAATCTACTACGTGTGTAAATTTGTTGTTAACTTGTTGTAGTTGTGCGATCTTCACATGATTCCACTCGATCTATATTATTCGATTTTTAGGGTGGTTATATTTAAACCTCAATAGCCATTCCTACAACACATGCGGGAAATCACAAAAAAAACCTCATGCAGGTCATTAAAAATGTACTTGTCTAGATATTTGTGCGGTGTTATTTTAGGGTTTCTATTGTCCTTCTACGCAAACTCAAGCTCCTTGGTTTTCAACCATATTTCAATCTCCTCCTTCGTTGGATTCCATGTTCTGAACATTCCTTTTTATACCTTCTTTCTGTTCGCGATTCTTTCACAGATCCCACTCACTCAATCCTATGCAGTTCCATCCGGAAATGGAACCATTTTTTGGTTGTTACTCCTTCTCTAACCATTTATTGAGATGACCTAGGTTCATATATGAACAACTTCCAACAAATCCCTCTAAAACTATTGGCCCTTATGGTAAACCAAAAGGCAACACAACACACATAGTGTATTGTGCAATCTCACCCGAGATAGTTCTATGGGTGACTACAATGCTCAGATGCTTACAGTCTAGGAAAGAGTGGGGATCTCAGATCTTATTTTATCTTCTTAAGCCTTGATCTAGTTGTTCTTTCTATTCTTCTTACTATTCATTCACCTGTTAAGTCTATGCATGCATTCTAACAAATCTAACATATAACAGATCTCATAGAATTATCCATTCATCCATTCATAGTCTAACTACTTACAGAAGGAAAACATGAAATAAATCACATCACATAACACAAATATTACATTGGTTCACCCCCTCCTGGGATATGTCCACAAAGATCTATATATTAGGATCTTTTATTATGGTTTTGTAATATACGACGTCACGCACACTACAATTTATGTTCATACAATCATAAAATAGATTCCTCAATTCTTGTGAGACTAACTGGATCGCACCAGGATCCTCAGCCTTCGATCTAGCCCTTGTGATCTAGTTGTTTGACTCTCCTACAAATCAACAACTTACAAAATTGGTGTTAGATCTTACAGTTGTTTCCTTCATCTTACATTACAAAACTTAACACCCTCCAAAAAGACCCCCTGGGTACTTATATATACTAATTCTCAGCTTGACAATTGTTACATTCTCTTACAAAAACACTTCCCTCCTTTGCATGCAACTTTCCCTCGCACGTGTTTCTTTTCTTTCCAGATGTACTTTTCTAATTCTGGGTTTTTCTCCAAAAATAAAATCTCCTCAAAATAGGCCTGCGCCCAACACTGCCAATGAATTTGTGTCATTCCTTAGCGTTTATACCAATCAAACCCAACTCATATTTTGTCTTCCAACCATTATGACCGATGCAATTGTGGTTCTGGCCTTTTGCATCCCAGAGGGAGACATTGTCCTTATTGTGTAGAATTGTCACTAGGTCTTGGGAAAGTCTGTAGCCTTCATCTGCCCTACCTCATGGATCCTCACCAATTCTAACACTTGTCCCATTCTTGATCCTCCAAATTGTCCATTTTATCATAAGAGAGAATGATTCCAAAAGATCCTTCCAAATGATCGAATTGTTTTTTTTTTTTTGTATTCATGAGAATGCGAAGCCAATCTTGAAAAAAGATTCCAACCATGTATTTGGATTTTAATATCCTGCCCCATAGAGTCGAGCTATGTGCAAGTCACTAGATACTTTTACTAGCTAGTGCAATACTTAAATGTTAGGGATTATTAATGCCCCAACCACCACATCTTTTAGGCTTTGCAAAAGTAGTCCATTTGATCAACGAGATGCAATCTTGCTTTCATCTTCTTTACCATAGGAAAAAAAACAATATTTATGTCTATGTTTTTAAATTCCTTTTGGTACTTTAGAAATTGAGGTCTAATAAACAAGAATACTTTGCAGCAAATATTTGAGGAGAATAATCCTACCACCCCTTGACAACCATATATTAACCTTGAGAGATATGTGAGATTCAATATTCTTAAGCATCCATAGTCAGTCCTCATAATCATAAGTTTTGGGATTTAGATGAAATNGTACTCTTATGATGATAGACTTCAAACTCCTCGATCATAGCCTTGATAGTGTTGTTGATAAAGTGAGTACCTTGGTCACTCATCAAAATCCTTGGACAACCAAATCTAGTGATCACTTGCTCAAATAAGAAATGTGTTTCTGTCTCTGCGCTACAATATTTTAATGATGTTGCTTTCGCCCATCTTGTTAGGTATTATGTCATAGTAATGATATACCTTGCTCTTGAACTTTTTTTTGTTGGGTTAATTGGTCCCACAAAGTCTATTTCCCATTTGTAAAATACCTAAAAATTTATTTTTGGTCTTAGGGGAATCTCATCCCCTTTTAGGCCTCTGCATTTCCCTGATATGCTAAAGGACCTGCTTTATTTCTTTCAGGTCGTCTTGTATTTTTCCCCTCTAGAGTTGGGCTTCCTCAGAGTCTTTCGTTGCGTAGTCCTACACCCTTTCTTCCATGAGGTCTGCATCATCCTCAATGATCGTATATTATGGGATCTCTTTATGCACTTTTTCCTTCTTATGCGAGCCTCCTGTATGTATGATTGGCCTCTTAGGGGGTCCTGTATCTTGTGGAGTGGATGTTGAGGGGGTTCCCTACGTCATAGTAGCCCCCACTCCTTGTTATTTCTATTGGGGGGAACTGTCCTTTTTCATTGTCTGTGTATTCTTCTTCGGCACAGTCCCCTTCTTTTTCTACATCGACTTTTGGTTGGGCTTCCTCGACTTCGTCGAATCCTTTGGTGCAATGATGTCTACTTATATACCCTTAGGCACTTCTTGAGTTAGGACTATAATTCTCCATTCATCATGCCAATCCTCATGTCCATATCTATATCATCTTCATTGACACAATACCTTAGTTTTAGCCACTCCTTCTCTGTATCCCTCTACACTTGAATTCACATGTTGCACCTCATCTCTCGGAACGTGACTATGTCCCTATACTGTGCGACCATGTCTGGAGTAATTATCCAAGTATTTGCAATACTCTTTTGTATTTCACTGAAGTACCTAGAAAATGTACCTGTGTTGGCACTTCTATGCTTACAGTTTGAGTTTCTCCCCAACGATGTGTACCACACTGCGTAGAAACAACCTATACAGTCATAGAAGTAGGAGTATCGGGGCTCCTTCCACTCCATCAACGCAATCAACATGAGTAGCCACGAGTAGTGGAAATCTGTATCGAAGTCCTGTGTGTGTTTTCATACATCGAGGAATAAGTTTAACAAATAGGGGGCCGAGCTGAGAAAAGTGCCATTAGCGCACTGCGCTGCAGCTGTAACGACCCCAACAATACTTCCTCTTTGTGACATTTCCTAAGCATCTTGTAGGCCATGATTTTGGTGGCCATCCTTGTTGTTGCTTCACTGATCCTTTTGATTATAATCTCATGTGAGCCTCTCTCTGTACCATAGGTTTTATTCATCTCCTCAGCCAAGGATTTCTCCTTTGATTTTCCATCGAGGTACTGTGCAGGGTTCTCACCCATTAATGGAAGACTTGTGATGAGTGATATAAGCTCTACGTCTATTGATATGGGTTGTTCCATCCATAGGAATCCTCCATGGAGGACTACCATCAACTGCTTGATGTAGTTGTTTACCTCTTTCCCCCTTCCAAAATGTGGAATATCAAGAAGATTTATAATCCCAGTGTTGGCTAGGTCGTCTGACCATGGATTTGGTTGTAATATTGGGTCTCCAAAGGGACATGTCCCTATGATGTCCAGGTACACCTGTTGCAAAAATTCGATAAATTTTCCAGCGTTGGCCACGTTGTGGCCTAAATACTTCATCTTATCCACGTATCACAGAAGTGTCGGTGTGGTTTGCACTCCCTTTGGAATGCGTGGTAGTATTATGGTTGAGTCAGGTTGTTTGCGCGAGGACAACACCATGGGTTGTTTTCCTTTTCTTCTTGGCGACTAACTTGAGGACCCAGCCTCCATCTGTCTCTTTCCCATGTCAGGGTTTGTTTGGTCAGTAATGTCTTCCAATAGGCCCTCCTGCTATTACTGATATTGTACTCTAGGTGGTTTGGGCACTACAACCTTCGTGTGTGTGGTGGCTTCGCCATTTTTTGCTGGGCTCCCTTGACCGTCTCATTTTTATGTGGGTTTCCTGCATCATCTATAGTGTGACCCTGCACACCATTGTGGGGGTTGAATTCCATGGACATTGCCATTGGAAGTTGTATATCTTCCACCACTAGTGTAGTGTTTACTGGTTCTTCGTGTGTTCAAGGAATTGCATCCACTTCGACAAATTTCTCTATCTGTAGGGTTTTGTGTTCAAATTATGTTGTTTCTTGTGGTTCTCTAATGATGCTTCTGGTTTTTCTCCCTACTTGGTTTGGTGCACCGATCTTTGGTGGTTCCATAGTGGGTACTGGTTAGTTCTGGTCAAATAGGTCCCAACTGGTTCGCCTTGTATTCTTCATTAAGTCGCTTCCTCTTCGTGTGCTCTTTCTCTATGTAATTTCATGATTTTACAATGAGTCTGATGTTACCCATGTTTCCCCTTTATATAGGAAATGTCATGAAGCTTCTCAGATAATATTCCCTGGCTGTGATTAATGTAATAGTGGTTTATGCATATGTTCCATTTAATTTCATAAATGCCACCAGTTAGCACCTTTTTACTCAAACCATCATTTTTCATATTTCCTCTTTTTCTGACCGTTGGTCCCTTTTCTAGTGCACTGATATTTTCAAGAGTGTGGTGTGCCTTTTTTGTAACCTTTCCGTAGTGCACAATTTATCGCCCATATGTTGTGCACATATATTTTTTTCTTTCATCGTGCCGAGTCCCCTTTCTATTGCGTGTTGTATTTTCCAGTATTTTTTTTTCCTTCTTTTTCTCCTTTCTGTTTCTTTTTCTCATTTTATCTAACTTAACTTCTACTGTAATACATTATGTACATGTTTTCTTACTGTTCTTTTGTGTTTTAAGAACTAGGAGGTTGACTATCCTTGTACAATTTCAGTTGACTCCCATTGATAATTCCTTCCAGCTATGCTCCTGCGAGATCCTTTAGTTGTACAACTCCCCAATCTATGATAGTCTTTACTTCATAGGGTCGTAGCCAATGCATTCTGAATTTACCAGGATGTTGCAAAAAATTATTGTTATAGAAAAAGACTAAGTCTCCTTCCTTGAAACTCTTTCTCTTGATATGTATATCATGCCAGATTTGTCTCTTGCTTTTTGTACTTCCTGATGAAATCTTGCAAGAATCTTATCCTCTCCATCTCCATTAGTTGAATCAACCTTTCCTTCATTGTAACTCTTTTTGTCATGTTGGTGATTGTTGCTATGCGGTACTAGAAATTCTAATGGTACTATTGCTTCCTTCCCATACAATAACCTGAATGGTGTTTGTCCTGTCATCTTTTTGCATGTAGTCCTGTATGCCCATAATACTGTTGGTATCTTCAAATACAAATCATCCATTTTTGCATTGTAGATATTTGTTAGAGAATTCGACAAGATCTTATTGAAGGATTCTACTGTTCCATTTGCTTGAGGATGGTATTGTTTACTCTTCTGATGACAAACTTAAAACTCCTCATTCATAGCCTTGATAGTGTTGTTGATAAAGTGAGTACCTTGGTCACTCATCAAAATCCTTGGACAACCAAATCTAGTGATCACTTTCTCAAATAAGAAATGTGTTTTTGTCTCTATGCTACAATCTTTTACTGGCACTGCTTCCACCCATATTGTTAGGTATTATGTTGCAGTAATGGTACACCTTGCTCTTGACCTTTTTTTTGGTGGGTTAATTGGTCCCATAAAGTATATTTCCCATTTGTAAAATACCTACAAAGTTACTTGTGGTCTTAGGGGCATCGCATCCCTTCTATTAGGTTTACCAAACTTCTAACATACATCATATCTCTGACAATAGTCCTTATCATCTATGTGAATTGCTGGCCACCATAGTCCTATGCACAATACTTTCTGCGTGGTAGCGTTTTTTGCATAATGTTCTCCAGCTATTCCCTCATGAGATTCTGCCAAAATCCTAGGCCTTTTGTGTTTTAGTATGCATCTTCTCAAAATGATGTCGACACCCATCTTGTATAAGTTTCCTACAATTAGTTGATATTCTGCAACTCTGACTACCAAATTTTTCTTTTGCGCAGTGTTAAAATCTTGTGGCGCAGTCCCTGTACTCAAGCATTCAATGATGTCAGAAAAATATTCATTGACTACTTGGATTGAAAATAATTGCGCATCAGGGAAGTTGTCTTCCAAGTTGGCAGGTTCTTTTCCATTGGTTACCCTTGACAAGTGATCAAGTCCTGCATTTAGCTTCCCTGTTTTGAATATCAATTCAAAATCAAATTCCTGAAATAACAATATCCATCTACAAATCCTCCCCCCCAACACTGGCTTGTTGACTAGGTATTTGAGGGCTGAATGATTTGTGAACATATTAAAGTGTTTTCCTAGTAACTAATGTCTAAATGTTTGAAGTGCATAGACCATATTTAGGCCTTCTCTATATGTAGTATTGTAGTTCTTCTATGATTCATACAATTTTCTTCTTGCAAATGCTATAGGATGGACTAAATCCCCTTCTCTTGGTTTCGCCAAAATTGCTCCAAGTGTTATCGCTGATGCATCTACATGCACATGGAATGCATTTTCCCAATCTGGGAATACTATAATAGGTGATGTGACCATTTTTTATTTTAGGTTTTTGAAACCTTGCTAACAGTCCTTATTCCACTAAAATTTAGTATCTTTCTTTAACAATTTCTCCATGGGCACAGTGATCTGTGCATAACCTTTTATAAAAAAATTGTAGTATCTTGTATGTCCCAATGTTTCCCTCAACTAGCACACTGATTTTGGTGGTGGTAAATTAACAATTACTGCAATCTTAGAAGGATTCACCAATAACCCTTTTTTACAGACTAGGTGTCCCAAAAATACACTTCTTGATATTCAATGATATTTTACATTGTCTGCATCTTTCTAACATCATCCTTAACACTTCCACATGGTATTTTAAAAGACCATATATGGTCCAATCATCCAGATAAACTTCTAAAAACTGATGTATGAACTCCTTAAAAGCAGCTATTGAAAACCTTGAAAATATAGTTGGTGCATTCTTCATCCCCAAAGGAATGAATGTGTACTGGTAGGATCTCCATTTTGTGGAAAAAATGGTCTTGTACCTGTCTTTTGGGGATATATTATTGATCTGATGGTAACCTGATAATCCATCTATAAATGAGTAGGCCTCATGGCATCCCACATTCTCTAATACCTCCTCTGTGAAAGGGGTGGGAAAAGAGTCATGTAGGCAAGCATCATTCATTTTCCTCAGGTCTACACAAATCCTTATTCCCCCTTGTTTCTTTTCTTGCACTACCATAGGGCTTATCCATTCATATTCCTCCAATGGTTCTATGATTCCATCTTCTAAGATTCTATCAATTCCTTCTTTCACTTTCTGCCTATATATTGGAATCAATCTATACGGTCTCTGTCTGACAGATCTAGCCTCAGGTTTGAGAGGTATCTTCATCTCTCCTAGATCTCCTTCTATGCCTTTCATCTCTGTAAACGTTGTTGGGAATAGTTCATTGTACTCATGCAATAACTATGTTATTCTTTCCACTGTTTGTTCATCCCAATAGTCTCCAATACTTGCCATTTTAGGCTTATCTGTTGTCCCAATATTAAATTTATTCACTTTTATAGGTGAAACAAATACTTCTGATTGCAAAGATAAACCTCCCACCTTTCTTTCACCTTCAACGTCTATAATATGAATGTTGCGCGGGTCATCTTCATCTGGTGCTTCTTCTTCCACATGATAGCATGACAATACTTCCTTAACTATCTGTCTATTTTGTTGTTGATACTCTTTCATAAGTTCAACCTCTGGTTCATCAATAAATATCACTCCTCTAATTTGTTTGAGTGTTGAATCAATGTTGGGGTTCTCATGTTGAAATGAAAAAGTGACTATAAATTTATTCTATAATGCTGTCCATTATGCAGTGCCTCTACACAGTTCCTAGTCTACATACCAGTTTTCTAAAATTCCTTCTAAGGCATGAATGAAGTAATGAGGCCAATCCTCTAGTGGTGTCATTTTGCATAGTGTTCTGCATCTCTCCAAATGTTCTCTTGTGTCCTGTGTCCATCATAACTCTACATCTTATTTCTCCCTTGCTCTGCATCAAATCTAATGCGCAATAATCACTTACATTGGTACCAGTCCTTAACTATTTCTTTATGTGTACCCCACAAGCTTGTAGGTGTTCCCTTGAGTGCAATGTCTAGGGATAAGAGCCTTTGATTCTCTAAAAATTCATCTTTGTATCTTGTTAGGAATTCTTTTAAGTCATTCACCCCATGAAAATTGGGAGGTTCTCTTATCTTTGTCCCTACCCATCTCACTGCGCGATCTATTCTTGCGCACCTTTGTGTAGAGACTTCATGTAATCTTTGTTTCTGATTCTCCAAGCTTGTATCTAAGTCAGAAGAACATGATGTGATGCTCCTCCAGCTGAGTACTCCATCTATAGTTGGGTTGAAATAATATTCTTCATGCATGGTGGTTCTATATAACTGGTTGATTTCCTCTAGATCTAAGAAAGTGGGTTTTACAAACCTTTCTCCTTATGATAGATCTAATGACGTAATGAATCGGTATTATCCTGATTTGAATGTCATTTTCCTTGTCTTCAAGTTGATTATGGCCTGGTTATCAAATTCCCAATCCAAGCCAAGCAATGATGGATAGGGTGTTGTGCCATCCACTATTTCTATCACTTCAAAGTCTGCCTTAGTGCACACTCCATCTAGATCTATTGTCACACCCTTAAGCCTTTCAATTGGTAGAACCATGTGTTTGTTTTATAGCTTCAATTGGACAGGAAAATAGCCTAGTGTGGGCTCTCCCATACACTATCATGTCTTCTTGGGTAACACATTTACCTCAGAGCCTAAATATAGTATGATGTCCCCCATATTGAAATCTCCAATGTTAGCATTCAATCTGAATTCCCTTCTTGTATGGAGGTGATTGACTATTTTCTATTCTAACTTCATCTCTACCTCTATGTTACATTTTTCTAACATATTTTGCAACATTTTAGCAGATGATTGGTCATTCAGTATCTTAACACAGGATTGTAGAAAATTATTTATGGTACTTACTTACGCTATAGGTGGTACTCTATTGGTGTGGTCCATTGATAAGGGCATCTCGTACATTGGTACGTTTTGAGCATGTTGTGCGGTTGATGTAGATGCAACATATTGATTGAGGAACTCATGTCTTTCCTCCTTGAATATTTCTTTTTCTTTCCCCACATCAAACTATTTATGTGGTTCTATATTCCTCTCCACCCATTGGTGTTGCACAGACTCTAGTATTATTGTGTTAGCTCTTGTCTTTTCTCCTCTTCGGATGACTATGTTGATATTTCTTCCATCATCCCTCGCCTCTACAGAAATACACTAAACATTTTGATTGTTTTGATTTCTCTTTTCTTGAATCTTCCCCATTAATGTTGGACAATCCTCTGTATCATAGTTTGTTGCACGACAATACATACATGTCGCAGGTGGAAGTGGACATTCCCTTGCATAGTGTCCTGGTTGTTGGCAGTTGTGGCACACTACTATACCTCTACCTCTTCCAAATCCTCCTCGACCTCATCCTCCACCTCTGTATCCACCTTGATCTGCTGGTGGTGTGTTGTACTGAGGCACCTGATTATACTGCGTGGGGTTATACTGTGGTTGTGGGTTATTATACTGAGGCTACATAATGTTGTATGGAGGCAATACCTGGTTAAACTGAGGTGCATCTTTCCCTGTCATCATTTCTTCCTGCACCCTATAGGTGTCTGACGTTCTCTCCTACATCAATTCCATTGTCCTACAATCTTTGTCATCATGACCTACTGATTTACAAAAGTTGCAATATGAACTCTTGGGTATTGTCTGATACTTAAACATGATTGGAAAATGATATAGATCATGTTCATGTGTTTTATAGATCTCACACCATGGTCCTTCTATTTGAAAAGGGTTTGGTATCCATGTTGTCATGTACTAAGAGAAAGTTGGGAAATCATTCTTGTGATGTCCTTATGTCCTTCATGTGGTACACCAAACAACTTATCTTTTCTCTTTTCCCCTATTCTAGTTTAGTTGAAATGTGACGTTATTTAGATCATCCTTCAACACTTCTATTGTTGGATCTCTCTTCTGATACTGGTTCTCTTCAAGTTTTAGGGCTTCCTGTAGAGCCTCTTTCTACATTTGAAACTTTTGTTGCCTCAAAGGGTATTTCAGGTGTGGTAGCAGTGAATTCACAAAGAGATGTCTATGCTGCATATCCATCATGACATACTTCAATTTTCCTTTTAATCATTTGAACCTTTGATCAATCTCCCCCAAAAAATCTCCTGGTTTCTGTCTAATCTCAAACAACCCATTCATGTATTGATCTTCTAAACTAGGCTTCTGAAATTCATTTATCAGTAGCTTCTTGACATCTGCAATCACCCTTGTTGTTCTTAGTGGATTGTTTACAACTAAGCTCATGTACCAATCCAGTGCATGGTATCTTAGCGTGATAGCTAATTGTGCAAGTTTTGTATCCTCATATGTGATCTATTTTTCTTCCCAAATCTTCTCACAGATAAACAAGTGCTTTTCAGGATCCTTTGATGCCTCTCCCTTGAATTCGGGTAACCAGATGGTGGGAGTATGTCTTTCCATATTGAATGGTGATGAACTATGACCTCTGCACGGTGTAGATACTTGACTAATACTTCTTGAAATCGCTCCTCCAGTCACTGCTCCTTGATTGGGTGCACTTCCTGTTGTCTTTCTTCCACTAAAATCCGGTTGTCTAAATGGTGGTGTTCTTTTTGGTGTATTAGCCACACATGGGTTTATGGGTTCCACACTAACACTGACATGGATAGGAGTTATGCCTTTTATTCCTTCCCTTGGACCTCTTGTATTCCTTTCATATGTTGCATACAATATTTCCTCAATCTTCTCCATAGTCCGGAGATCCTCTACCTCTTCTTCATCAATTTCCAAGCCCTCTCTCTTTGCTATGGCTCTCTTCTTATTATTCATCTTATTTTGGTAGAGTATTCCACTGCGCGTTTTTCCAGATATTTCCATGATATGCTTGATCTTATCTTCCTCCATCATGATTGGGTCCAAGGCCTCCTCCTTGTTTCCCTTATCCATCTCTTCCTCCATTTCTCCAACTCTTGTCAGTGCTTCCCCCCTTCCCCCATGCACGTAGGGAAGTTTAGTTGTCTAATGCCATGGTCATTACACCTTTGTTATACAGTACGATTTTGATGGAAGTATACAACGATATGATATACCTACCTTCGGGTCCCTTCCGGAAATATTTCTCTGCTGCGTTGTAAGACTTCACAATATCTAATGCAAATTCTATGATAAATCCTACAACAATATTGTCTAACCAGAAATCTACTACGTGTGTAAATTTGTTGTTAACTTGTTGTAGTTGTGCGATCTTCACATGATTCCACTCGATCTATATTATTCGATTTTTAGGGTGGTTATATTTAAACCTCAATAGCCATTCCTACAACACATGCGGGAAATCACAAAAAAAACCTCATGCAGGTCATTAAAAATGTACTTGTCTAGATATTTGTGCGGTGTTATTTTAGGGTTTCTATTGTCCTTCTACGCAAACTCAAGCTCCTTGGTTTTCAACCATATTTCAATCTCCTCCTTCGTTGGATTCCATGTTCTGAACATTCCTTTTTATACCTTCTTTCTGTTCGCGATTCTTTCACAGATCCCACTCACTCAATCCTATGCAGTTCCATCCGGAAATGGAACCATTTTTTGGTTGTTACTCCTTCTCTAACCATTTATTGAGATGACCTAGGTTCATATATGAACAACTTCCAACAAATCCCTCTAAAACTATTGGCCCTTATGGTAAACCAAAAGGCAACACAACACACATAGTGTATTGTGCAATCTCACCCGAGATAGTTCTATGGGTGACTACAATGCTCAGATGCTTACAGTCTAGGAAAGAGTGGGGATCTCAGATCTTATTTTATCTTCTTAAGCCTTGATCTAGTTGTTCTTTCTATTCTTCTTACTATTCATTCACCTGTTAAGTCTATGCATGCATTCTAACAAATCTAACATATAACAGATCTCATAGAATTATCCATTCATCCATTCATAGTCTAACTACTTACAGAAGGAAAACATGAAATAAATCACATCACATAACA
Source organism: Picea glauca (assembly GCA_000966675.3). Taxonomy (NCBI): domain Eukaryota; kingdom Viridiplantae; phylum Streptophyta; class Pinopsida; order Pinales; family Pinaceae; genus Picea; species Picea glauca. The sequence goes on along the minus strand of JZKD02S2270038.1, from coordinate 13,705 downwards.
CAAATATTACATTGGTTCACCCCCTCCTGGGATATGTCCACAAAGATCTATATATTAGGATCTTTTATTATGGTTTTGTAATATACGACGTCACGCACACTACAATTTATGTTCATACAATCATAAAATAGATTCCTCAATTCTTGTGAGACTAACTGGATCGCACCAGGATCCTCAGCCTTCGATCTAGCCCTTGTGATCTAGTTGTTTGACTCTCCTACAAATCAACAACTTACAAAATTGGTGTTAGATCTTACAGTTGTTTCCTTCATCTTACATTACAAAACTTAACACCCTCCAAAAAGACCCCCTGGGTACTTATATATACTAATTCTCAGCTTGACAATTGTTACATTCTCTTACAAAAACACTTCCCTCCTTTGCATGCAACTTTCCCTCGCACGTGTTTCTTTTCTTTCCAGATGTACTTTTCTAATTCTGGGTTTTTCTCCAAAAATAAAATCTCCTCAAAATAGGCCTGCGCCCAACACTGCCAATGAATTTGTGTCATTCCTTAGCGTTTATACCAATCAAACCCAACTCATATTTTGTCTTCCAACCATTATGACCGATGCAATTGTGGTTCTGGCCTTTTGCATCCCAGAGGGAGACATTGTCCTTATTGTGTAGAATTGTCACTAGGTCTTGGGAAAGTCTGTAGCCTTCATCTGCCCTACCTCATGGATCCTCACCAATTCTAACACTTGTCCCATTCTTGATCCTCCAAATTGTCCATTTTATCATAAGAGAGAATGATTCCAAAAGATCCTTCCAAATGATCGAATTGTTTTTTTTTTTTTGTATTCATGAGAATGCGAAGCCAATCTTGAAAAAAGATTCCAACCATGTATTTGGATTTTAATATCCTGCCCCATAGAGTCGAGCTATGTGCAAGTCACTAGATACTTTTACTAGCTAGTGCAATACTTAAATGTTAGGGATTATTAATGCCCCAACCACCACATCTTTTAGGCTTTGCAAAAGTAGTCCATTTGATCAACGAGATGCAATCTTGCTTTCATCTTCTTTACCATAGGAAAAAAAACAATATTTATGTCTATGTTTTTAAATTCCTTTTGGTACTTTAGAAATTGAGGTCTAATAAACAAGAATACTTTGCAGCAAATATTTGAGGAGAATAATCCTACCACCCCTTGACAACCATATATTAACCTTGAGAGATATGTGAGATTCAATATTCTTAAGCATCCATAGTCAGTCCTCATAATCATAAGTTTTGGGATTTAGATGAAATCCCAAATAGTTGAAACCTTCTTCTAAACTTTTTTTCAAGAAAGGGAGGGAAATTTCCAACATAGGATAGAGATGTTCATGAGGAAAGGAGAAGTGAATGCAAGACTTCGTCCAATTTATTTCCATCCTCGTTTCTTGTAAACATAAATCTAGGATCCAGTGAATGCAAATGAATTCTTGTAGATCGCCTACACCAAACAATAGCACGTCGTCAACAAATAAAATATGGGAAAGAGTTTCCACCAGAGCAAGTTTGAGGCCTTTTAACTCGTCTTGTCTAGTAGCATTCTTCATAAGTTTACTCAACCCCTCCACAACTAGGAGAAAGAGAAAAGGCGACGAAGGACAACCTTTCCCTAGTCCCCTAGAGGCTCCAAAAAAGGGAGAGACTGATCTGTTGATTATGTGACATAAGCTATATATGGTTGAACTTCAAAGGGGTTGGGGGCTTGTGCTCTTTCGGTTCGATTTCTAGCAGGATAGGCAGGTGATATGAGTGCCCCCCGACCCTGTCTACGACTTCATAGACCAATGACCTGCTACCAAACATTTGGATATTATAAATCCATTGAGGTGTTTAGAAATTCCTTCATCTTCTTTCCTACCGTTTCTCCACGTAGGTAAAAGATTAGGTGGTTCCATATCCAGCTGGTGCGAGGATTCAATAAGATGAGAAAAAAAACCTTCTAGGGGGTCTTTGTGGGGATGAAACCCTAAACTTAAAGAATATAGAGAGTGAATTTTAGATATCCCACAAGAATGATATCACAACCCGACAAAACCCCTAACTCGAACAATCCTTCCTAGTAGGGTTTCTTCTGAAAGTAAGGGTCGTAGATGTTAATTACACGAAACAAGGAAGAAAGATGAAGGATTTCTAGCTCATTCAGAATGCCAGATGGAAGCAAGGAGGATGATCTTGCTTTGATACAATGGATCCATGTCGACATAAGTCCCCATAATGGACATCAAAATCCATAGAATAGAATGACCAATTCTTCAAAATAGAAGCTAAAACATCCTCAACTTTAGAGCCATTGCATATTGTTTCTTAGAGAAGGATTGCATCAAAGGCATAGACCTTAACAAGTATTTTGAGGGATAGCATTTTGGGGGCACCCTCAACCCCACAAATGTTAAGAGACAAGAAAATCATGGATTAGCCCCTGATCTAGCTTTCCCTTCTCTAAGGGCTCGTAGAATGGTGGCTTGTTTTCCATTTTGAATGCCTTTCTTTTCTTGAGTTTGTGCCAAAGAAAGGAAAGACTTCCTACCAAATTGAGAACCTATTGTTTATTCCAACACTAGACCATCGACAATGGTTCCTTCATCAGAGGCCTTCTTTATGGGATGTAAAATATATCCTGAAGAATAAGGAGGGATATTTTGACTAGGTCTTCTTAGAAGATTAGAACACTTAGGGGGAATTCGAAATAACATTCTTTTCCCCACTTTTCATACCAAGGTGTATTGAAAATTGTTTGGTGATAACAGAGATTTTTGTGAGATCTCCACCTCTCATGGGGCGAGAGACTAACATCGACACATCATCCTAAGGGAAGGGAGAGGACGTTGTTTCTATCTTAACCATCGGGTAAGAGAAGAGATGATTCGAGGGGATGGTAGGGGGAAGGTGGAAAGTATACCACCAATCTAGGGGCCATAATCAAACAATGGATTTTCTAACTGATAGTTAGAGGGTGGGGAGGGAGAATCAGTCAGAACCTGCATGGGGGTTAAGGACCTAACAACAGGGTGGACTTCAACACAAGGCTCTTTGGAACTGGATGAGAGTAAATCAAAAGGAGAATGATTCTTACCCAAAGAAGATCTTGGCGATAATGTCGAGATGCACCTTGGACCTTCCTCCTACTCCACCATGCTCCTCACTTTAGATGCTTTTCATTCCAAAGGGTACTCCTTCCCCGACATACACCCTTCGTCGTGGGCTTCAGACTGAGCTTTTTTGTCCTTCCATACTTTCTTGAAGGGATTCTTTGATCCCTAACAAAATGGGCATTGAGCTTGGGTGTGACCTACCTTGTGGCATTCATAGTAATGAAAAGGAATGTGTTGTAATCAATATGATGGACCCAAGAGAATCTACCAAATTCCAATTCAATTTCCTCTAACAAACCATCTTTAACATCATTTTTGCATTCAACCAAGCCCACCTATGGTATGGTTTGGATTCCCAGTCCTTTTCCAAGTAAATAAATCTGTCAATCTTGTTACCTATAAACTCCAAGATTCTCTCAAACTAGAAAACTAGAGGAAGGCCCAAAATAATGAAGCATACCTTCAAGGAGAAAATGGGTTCATGACTTGGGTCGAAGTGAACATTCCATTCCTTTAGTGATATCCTTGAAGGACCTAGTTCCATACCCTCTTCAAAATCAGCCCAAAATCTTTTGTAGTCCTAAAAATGAAGCATAACCACCCTTGCACTAGGAAGTGAAAGACCGTTCTGTAGCCCTATAACATAACTTAGAATTCATCCAACCATCAAATAATATTATTCAAGTGGACGATATTACCACATAATCAACCGAATGCATATTTTTACAACAAGTGTGGAAGGGTTTATACTGACAGGTCTTCCCCTACAACCACTTTTGCTTTCTACCTTCAAACACAAAAACACTTCTATTTTTTCCTACTGAATGCACCTCTAGCGGATTCGAAGCAGGAGCCTAGACCAAATTAGTGTTTTTAGGCAAGGCCAACTATCGCTACATGAGAAAAACTATCTACCAACTTCGAAGACGATGAATTATATTGAGGACTGCTGGAAGGCAAAATAATTTCAATATTTCCATCACCTTGCATAGAGAGAGGAATTGCCAAATCCTCCACAGATCCGACGACATCCACGCCTCCACCTATCTCCATCCATAGCTACGAGTGTTTTGAGGAGCAATCCCTATGAATTGATTGTAGGCCAATAAATTCCACATTAGTTTGGAATATATTGTCATGTGTGAGGACACCCTCCCCATAATCTACCGCATCATCCACCATTGCGTGCCACAAGGAATGCAAATAGAAGTTTCTTCATTCACCAGGTATCCCTTGCAAGTGAGAATCATACCCATTATCCCACTAAACTTATACACACATACTAAAATAATTGTGATAAGGATTGTTCACCTAAAACCTGGTTGCATATGTATTTTTTTAAAATTGGTAATTTCTCACACATATATTGAGATGGTCTTGCTAAGGAAAGATACTTTAGCTAAAGCCTAGTGGTGTGTGAATTTTTCTCTTATTTTATTGGTAAATCATTAGAAAGGAAATGAATCCATTCATTTCTTAGGGATCCATAAATGAGGGAATTATAGTCCACCCAATTCACCAACATGACATGGATACCTTGTGGAAATAAGATTCAATCTTTGTTTCTCTATCTTATGTAGAGATCTTTATCCTTTAAATGGTTGCAAGGCCTCTGTTCTTAGTGTATCCTACACATAACAACTAGCTAACAATGCCAATAATAAATAGGATTTTGAGTTGGTTTCTATATTGTATCACCAGGGGGTCACACAAGGATTGGTTATGCTTCTTTGCTTAATGCAATTCTAAAACTAGATCTCTCAAGATGCTCAAGGTTGAGACATCGCCATGGTTCAGTCTGTGTGTGTTTAGTTTTAATTATAGTTCTCTATTTCCAATCCAATTACTTCACATACACAATTTATTGTAAAATTCAATTAACACAAATTGAAATATTAATGAGAATGCAAGAATCCAACATTTAGTATGACCAACAATATGCCTATAGCATAGATAATACCAAAACTTTGGTAATAGATTCAAAAGAACTATGTTCTACAGTTATATTCCCAATGGAAGCCACTCCAACATAGCAATAACATTCTCATTGCAATGCAACATGTAATATAAGCTCCACGTTTCAAATATGTAACCTAGTATTTTTGCCTTTGTTTAGAATTGACACGCTCTATTGTAGACTTGGACTTGTGGAACCAATTGCTTTCTCTATGACTAAAACAAATAGAAAAAAATGGGAAAATCAATTGCTCCAACAAAGATAAGGGACAATGCTACTTCGCTCGATGGAATATCTTAATAGTCAAAAAGAAAAACCAATCCCTCACTTCCAGGTTTCATATGCTTATAACCAATCCAACTTATTCTTTATTAATTGAACATAAATGAGATGGAGATTAGCTACAGTAAATATGAAATTGAAACTAATTTATAACATATGTGACATGGCTATTACTTAACATATGTGACATGGCTATTACTTAACATATGAGACAAGCATTCGCTAAAACATGAATAAGATGACAATTACCTAAACCATATATATGAAATGGACTCAAGAGAAAGTGATGAATTACATGATTTCCACCATATCCAACATATTTATCCTTACTATGTCCAAACCAAAGAGATCCACAAATTGCCAAATTATGGGAGAAAGAGAGCTTAATAATTGTTTATGATTTTGTTCGCCATTGCCTAAATGTCGTAGTCCACCACCCAACTCACTATTAAAGGATTATGCAAATGTCCAACCAACCTCTCACTCTCCCATCCACCTCATGCAATATGAAGAAGATTCAACACGACCTACTAGACTTTGTACGATATGTACAACCTATGTAATACAACCCATGACTTCTATCCAACTCTAAAGATGCAATTCTAGTTAGGGATGATGCATATTCCCATTGGTTCAAAGTTTTGATTGAATGCGGCTATCCAACAAACAAATACCTTCAAAATATTAATTGTTAGCCAATGGTCTCTTCGTAAAAGGAATTGATGGTATTCAGGGACAAAATTAGAAGCTTGGTTACACAATTACAATATCCATTTCCTCAGATCCCTTGATCTCAATGCTCCAAGTATAATGGATGGTGAGTATTTGTTAGTTGTTTTTGTTCTTAAAAATATTAATAGAGAATGAAATTATGAATAAAATCCACAAAGCTATAGCTAGAATGGATTTTCACACCATTAAAATAAATGTAGGTATCAATTAAATATGAACAAGAGAATTACATCAAAGGCATATAACATATTATCATTTCACATAAAAACAATCACATAATGGACATAAT